>MINK01176761.1:2571-17027 GCA_001735545.1 Phormia regina | reverse complement strand
AGTCACAACTCATACATAATGTTACGTCAACGAACAAGTTTGAATGGGTATTAATATATTTTAGGCAACATGTTGTATGGAGGCGTTTGCCTTAAAGAAAATCTGCAAAACACAACAAAATGCGGTTGCATCGGAATTTAAATGTTTTGTGCAAAAATTTATTGATGAACATCATTCAAAAACCAAATTTGTAGGAATGGAGAGATAGGTAGATAGAGAGAGAAATGATTTAGAAAACTGATTAATTAATGGAAATTATGGAAAGTAAAATGTTTATACAGGTTGCAGGTAAAAATTAAATTATTTAACAAAATTAAAAAAAATCATAGACAAACTAATAGAAGAAAATTTTTTTTATTTTTAAAGAAATAGAAAAAGACGAAAGGCAGAGATTATTAAGAAGGAATTCTTTAATGAAATGATAGTGTAGCTAAAAGGACTAAAGGAAATTAAATGGAATTTAAGATATAATACATGTGGTCACCGAAAAAGTAATGAAGTTGGGATGTAAAAGTAGTGGAGGTTAATGAAAATAGCCTAATATTATTAAGGCCTCGCCATTGATAACCTTGTATAAGGAGGTTAAAAAGAAGGGCTTTAGCTGGAATGCAAATGTTTAAAACATAAAGAATTTTTAGTAAAACTTTTATTAAGATATTCACTATATTTGTTTAACATAAACCTATTCTTAATGTATTAAGTGCAATGATTCTTTCCTTCATTTCTCTTGTTAAAAGTGATATCTTAATAGTTTATTTGTTCTTAGTTTTTATTATCAAAAATAACTTTTGATTGACTATCATTAAGTCATCATACATACGAGTGTCGACAATTTAATAGACCTGTTTGATAAACAAATAAACCACGACAAAAAAAGTGTTAAGGACGGACGGACAAAACACATACAAATAGATATCTAGATAGACACAAGTAGTTAAATGTACAATTTTAAGTATCAACGTGAAAATAATGTGAAAACTATAGTGTTGGAAAAAATAATAGGGACGACCCTTACTTTTGCAAACAGATGCAGTTTCTTTATATTAAGTTGATTTTTGTTTATGATTTATGTCTTTGGTAAATAAATGTGAAAATGGGTCGTGGTGTTTATTGTACTGAATCTGAAAACAATTTTATTCTTAAATTAAATTCATATGGGTTATCAATTAGAAAAATTGCACAGATAATGAAGTGTTCGAAAACTAAAGTATTCAATGCCATTCATTCGAAAGAAGGTCATGAAACTAGAGGTAGAAAGCGTAAAACGTCAGCACGTTTTAACCAACGTTTAGTTCGACTTTCCAAAAATAACCCCTTTATGTCATCAAGTAGCCTTTCAAGTGAATTGTGTGCTTTACTGACAAGTCGAACAATAAGAAATAGTCTACCGGATTAATGGGACGCAGTCCGAGAAAAGTACCACTATTAAGCAAAAACAAAAAAAATACTAGAAAAGGTTGGAATTTGCCAGGCGATACCTGTGCCGTAAAAACTGAAACAACGTACTATGGTCAGACGAAACAAATTGTACGACGGAAACCCATTTCATACGATGTCCTGCAAATGCTGAATTATATCCAAAATAAACCAAAAAACCGTCAAACACGCTGGTGGTTCTATAATGCCTCTGGAGTTAGTCCACTAAAATGGGAATTCATGCAGGATAATGATCCCAAGCATTAGGCTAGAAGCTTCAAAACGTGCTTTCAGCAGAATGAGGTGCCTGCAATGGAGTGGCCGTCCCAATCACCCGACTTAAATCCCATTGAATATCACTGGGGAGTCCTCAAAAATAAAATTGGTAGCTTTAAATCAAGAAACCTGGTATTCAATATTGGCCGAGGAATGTGTGAATCTTGTGAGATCTATGAAACGACGTTGTCAGGAGGTTAAAAAAAATTAAAGGATCTTCAACCAAGTATTGAAAAAATATTTGGAAACGATGGTAATGTTAAAAAGAAATTAATATTTTTTCCAAAACATTAAGTGTCCCAATTATTTTTTCCACACCTTTATAAAAATAAATATATTTTGGCAGAACTAGTTCCTTATATAATTGTATGAATGTACTTTCTAATATTTATAGAATAGTAAATAAAAAAGTTAGAATATATTAAAAATTAGAGTGTCCCTATTATTTTTTCCAACACTGTATATATAGACTCATTTAAAATGTAAATAACAGATAAATTACGAGCATTTATTAGATTTATTGATACATCGATGATAGACCCAAACAAAAACCAACAAAAAATAATCAAAAATATCATAAAGAGAAAAAAAATTATAAAAATCATTATCAATAAATATTAGACGACTACAAGAGTTGTTTTAGTGTGTGTTTTTTGATATTTTTATTTGAAAAAAAAAACCCTTCAACTATAATAACAACAACATCAAAATGACAACATCTAAATTTACAAAGTATATATACAAACATAAAAAAGGTGTCATAAAACACACACTTGTATCTAATAAATACATTTGAAAAACAAACCAAAAAAACAACAACGACCTGCTAGTAAAGTACAAAGTATTCTATCATATCTATAAATTCATTTATCTATCCATCTCTCTATGTATTAGAGTATCTATAACTATGAGCATTCACTCACTCACTCATTCATTCATTCATTGATGATGTATAGAAATGTGTACTTGAAATATGTACTTATTTACACTCGTAAACTACATAAACTCATTCAAATACAAGTTACTATATTTATGTTTGATTTTTTTGGTTGTTATTGTAATTGTTGCTGTTGATTTTCAATTTGTTTTTTTGTTGTTTATTAACTTCATAAACTAACACGCATTTTACCGTCAAAAAATTTCTCTATTTTCATCATAGAGTAACATGTATGATACTTATGAGTTACTCAATGAAATGTACATCGATGATAGATACTTATTTTGTTTAACGAGTTCAAATATAAAACAAACATTTAGAAAAAAAAACACGTACTTAAGGTTCAATGATTTAAAGTGTTGAAATGGTGCATTTTATGCTACTGTTTTGTTAACGGGATATTTGGTTAGGAAAAATGGAATCTTCCTTAAAACCTTGTTACAACATGTGCAGCGGTCAGTAAATCAAATAAGTTACACAAAATTTCTAAAGAGCACTTGAAATGAAAATACATAAATGAACAAAATATGAGATAGAAAATAAAAAATATCAGGTGCTTATATATGGGGATTAAGATATAAATGAAAAGGGGATTATGTATTTGTGTAAAAATATAAGTTCAATAATATTATTTATATCCTACACCACAATAGGTGGTTGGGGTATTATATGTTTGTCCAAATATTGTAACGCAGAGAAAAAATCTTCCTCACCTTAAAGTATACCGTTCAACAAAGAATAGCTTTTTGAGTCGATTTAACGATGTCCATCCGTCCGACCGTCTGGTTAGCTGGCTGCCTGGCTGTCCATGTAAAGCTTGTGCGCAAAGTACAGGTCGCAATTTTATAGATAATTTGATGAAATTTCGTAAATATGATTTTTTTGGCACAAGGACGAAGCCTATTGATTTTGATTATGATCGGCCCATTATTTCACTTAGCCGCCATACAAATGATCTCCCGGAATAGAGTTCTAACACTCAAAAATACCTTAAAAATTGCAATATTTTAATGAAATATTTTATGTAAGCATAAATCTAAGTGCAAAGTTTCATGAAGATCGGTCCAAAATTGGCCATAGCTCCCATATAAACCCTCTTTCGAAAATTACTTTAATCTGCTTAAATCCCATAAAAATATTAATATTAATTTAATATTCGTCAAATATAATATTTATATAAGTTTCATTAAGATCGGTCCATAATTGACCATAGCTCCCATATAAGACCCAATTTCGGGATCGGTCCATAATTGACCATAGACCCAATTTCGGGAATCACCAAAAAGTGCATAAATACATGTGAATCTTAGTATCCACTTATACAAGTATAGGTCCGTAATAAGCAATGCTGTAGAGTATCATATGGTCGGGCTTGACGACTATACCTTATTCTCTTGTTTTAAATTGCGAATATTAAGGTTTTGAGCACTAAAAAGTATTATTATTATTATTAATGTAAGTCGTAATTATAAATTTGCCTTATAAAATTTTCCAGAAATCCAGGTCTTAAAAATCAGGAAATAAATATTAAAATATTATTTTATTTAAGTTTAAAATTACCTTAGAAAAATTGTGTGGGTTTTCCGATCTTACCTGGAAGTAAATATGTTTAAAAAATAAATAAATTAATTGAAACTTTAAAATACATATTTATAACCTACACCACCATAGGACAATGGGGCAGAATCGAAAATTTTTTTGGAAAGAAATCTATATGATCTGATCGGCTGGTTGGACGTAGCATAGGAGTATATGATATTAAGTTTGGGAAGGAAGGCTTAACAAATCTCTTAGGGGCGGAGCTAAGGGGGTCCAAAGTTAGTTAAATCTGACATAAACAAATTTTATTCGCTTGTGAAATTTTTGTTTCTCGTTCGATTACAAATATTGTTGTAGGAAATATAAGACTTTAAAGCGCCGTAGTTTCGGTTCTATAAAAGATATTGATTTCAATTTCTTTCTATATATCGAAGAATTATATCAGAATTATATATGTAATTTAGATGAAGAAAATCGAGTATATAATTTTTTCTGATTTTTTAAATGAAAGCAAAAAGTTCGTAAAAAAATTGAGAAACTATAAATATTTTTTCTGTTATAAAGATTTTTTAACGAAATTTTCGACGAATATAGACTTTGTCATACCAAATGAGAAAGTGAAAAAAAAACTTTAAGATTTTTGTTACTGTTACAAAAATCTTAAATCTTAAAAAGTGAACTTTTACACATTGAGTCTATAGAATCCACATTTTTTCCGAAGTCCCGTAGATTTTGATTTAAAACTTTTAACAACATATTAAAGATTTTTAAAATATATTCCGCTTGTCGATTCGAGCTTTGGGATATGAGAAACTATGGTCTAAAGTCAAAACTTTCACATAAAATGTGTCGAATTCGGGAGGGTTGTACCTTGGCCAATTGAGTTATCAAGCTTGTTTTTTTATCTTAAAATCATCTCTGTGAAGTTATCTTTCAGAAAAGTGTTGCTAAATTTTAGTTTAGAGAAAAAAGTCTATATACTTTTTCGGCAAAAAAAAAAAGAAAAAAAACACAAAAAGTCGTCTTTTTTAAAATTTTTAAATTCAAAATCGTTTATTTTTTGGGACTCGGTAAAGCTATCGACTTTAAATTTTTTTATTCAATACAAAATGTTGATCTATAACTAAGAAAATCTTTTGGAAGTACTAGGATATATATATAAAAAACTGGACCAAGAACATGCAAAATTTTGTACGAGTTTAAAAAACATAAAAAAAAATGAAGAATAAAAAAGTTCTGGAAGCGACAAACAAGGTAGGTCTACTCTCTACAACCGTCCCCTCCAAATCAATTGAAAACTCTTAAACTCTAATCATGTTATTTATAATAAAAATCGAAAATAAATTGATTCAAATAAAGAAAATAAACTAGAACTCAATAATTTTTAAATGAAAACATAGATGTAAACCCACAATACTAATGGAAAGTGGAACTGTAATGGAACTGCAATAAAAATTGGAATCTGTTTGTTAGTCTTCTAAAATATTGCGATTCAAGAATAGAATTTAGTAGCACTTTATAGTATTTGAACTTCTTTGTTTTCGAATTCTAGTGATTGTCTCTAATGTTGATAAAACTAATAAAAAAAATTTATTTGCAAAATATCTCGGGGATAGTATTAACATTAATATACTATCATGTCGAAATAATAATTTAAGACACAATAAAGTATATATATTCTGAGTCCTGGTTCGATTCTGAGTCGATTTAGCTATTTACATCTGTTGAAAGCAGGTCTCGAATTGTAAATAGTAAGGGGCGAAATTTGGATCAATTATTTGTGAGCAAAATCCATATGTAAATAAAAAAGTTATGGGAAAAGTACTAGAAGCACCTTCTGCTACTAAATCACCTTTCTGCTGATATCTCTGAAGCGAAAAAAATGTACGAGAACGACATTTTGTACGTATAGTTTGAGTGAAGATTTAAGCTTGGAAACCAAAAATTGGCTTGGCGCGCCACATTTACCGCCCACCTCTCATATAAAGTGAAATGTAAACAAAATTTCGTACAAATAGCTCACTTTACGGACCACCTCCCATATAATGTAAAATTTGAAAAACTTGATACATGATTATTGCAGCAAAATTTTAAAAAATTTGTAAAAAATATACCGAATATTTTTAAAAAAATTATGTGAAATATTAAGCCTATCAAAAGAAAGGAAAATAATCTTTTTTTTTATACGTTTTATTAATTTATTGGATCTGCCTTTTAGGCCTTACAATAAGTATATAAATCTTNNTGCTATATATTTTGCTTTAAATTTGCCGAACTCGTCCCTGACAAGGGGTACATCTAAATGTTTATGGATGATCTCGTTTTTTAAATAATCTTTAAATGAGATAAAAATTTATGTCAACCTCAACATCTCTTAAACCAAAAGAGATATATAAAAAAATGAATTTATTTTTTTTTTTAATTACATAGGCAAATGACCAATTTTGGAGGACCACCCACAAGCCTCCTGACCCGCTTGAAACCTGTACTCCAACAAATTAAATCGAAAACAAATCAGCTCTGACTATATGAAAGTTTATCAAGATATCTCCAACACAAACAAAATTAACAAAATCATTTCTAAAAGAAACGTTTTAAAGCCTCTGTATGCCATCAATTCAAAATTTCACAATGAAGCAATTCCAATTTTTAATTAAAATAATTTATGAAATTCATAACAACAAATACACAAAAATATTGCAAAACCAACAACGTTTAATAATTTATTTTACATCTATGATTTGTTTTCAAATATTTTATATCTATAATACTGTTTATTAGAGCCTACAAAATAAATATTATTATCACACATACCAAAAAAAAGCAGCGCACATATACAAACTTCATATGCAAACACAAAGAGACTATATGATATTTTTGTGTTTATATGATAATGTCAATATAACAACAATTTTGATATCAAAGATACATTTAATAATAACTGCAATAACATAGTTACATACACATGCAAACAGATAGACATTTATTTGATATCATCTAATATATTAGGTATAGATTTTTGTTGTGTACTAATATAATAGTATTGGTGAGTTTATCTAAAAGTACATAGTTCTAGCAGTAAAGTGTAAATTTGTGCTATAGTTACTTCATTTAATAGTAAAACTATATAGTGCTTGTTAGTTTATTTGCTTGGCGATTTGTTGACTGACTGTGGCCAAAAATAAGAGGAAAACATAAAAAGTCGTTCAATACCTTTTATTATCCCCCCCCAAAAATATATACCAATAACGTGCACACACGTTGTTTTGGCTTATATATAGATATAAATTTGTGTAACTTACACTCACGTACATATATATGAGCAACTGAATCACGTTTATATAGAAAAAAATACTTAAACAGCCTGTTATTTTCGATGTTGTTGTTATTATTACTATTAGTGTGTTTGCATTAGTGTTTTATATGGGAATAAACGGATGTTTATATGCGTGTGTATGTATGTGTTTGCAATATTCTAGTATATTTGTCAAATATAAACATTATGTACAACTATCACGCATGTTACAAATATAACAAATACACTAACGACACTAACAGCAATAGCAATAATAGTTGATATAAAAAGGTTATCAACTGAAATTTGGTCAAAATATTGACTTGACTAATATATCCTAACATGGATACACTCAAAGAAAATTTATAGATCTTACATCCTTAAAAAAATAGTTGTTAGCTTGTGAGTTTCGGGGATAGAAAGAAACCAAAAATATTAGAGTCCACGTTGGCTCCTACCACCCATTCTAGAGGTCGGAACCATTCTAGCAGTATTGGAAAATAATTATGAAGTTTTCGTTCAGATCTATGAAAGGATGTCAATACTTTGGTCTGTAAGGAGAACCAAGGCGGAAACTTAAGATTCACATTGGATTAAGAGTCAGTTAAAAACGCTGGAGTCACTAGGAGGTCTTGTCAGTTTCGGGTTTAAATTTATCAGATTTAGATCTGATAAACCGAAAGAGGCATCACTTCCAAGCAGCCTCAACCAAATTGACAAAGCTACTTATTGACCCCAACGTGGATGTGACCTTTATTCAGGAACCTTAGATAACACCACCATATGATTAAACGTCGCAAGATATAACTTTATCATACTATCCACCATTTAAAGGACACTATCCATCATGTAAAAGGTACGGACATAGTTATGAATGTTTTGAGTTTTAATCTTTTTCAGTCTTTCAGTACTGGAGACCTAAGAGTTGTCTAGTGGGAAGCTTTAGTATGCTTCAGTATACATGTTAAACGGGGCGTCCGAGGTTCTGGAATGTTTGGAATCTGAAATTAATAAAGGAGATGCATTTCCAGGTTATAATGATATACCTGTACGATCAGGTAATGTCAGTGACAATAGGGATAGAGTTGGTATGATTGTGGTAACGACACAATTATTGATGGTTACCAAAGACTAAAAGCCAGTCATTTGATGCTTTAGTGTGTAGAGATTTAAGGGATACTGAGGGCTGGAGAAATTCAGTTGAAGTTATGACGACACTAATGAATTATTTTACGAATGTATTTAGGATTAGTCCTTTTCGAACCACAGCATGATATCCATCGGTCTCTATTTTAATTCCAGAAAAACGGATTTTGGTTAGTTAGTGTGTAAAGATTTAAGGAATACTAATATCTGGTGAAATTCTGTTGAAGTTTTCAAGTCACTAGTGAATAATTTCACGAATGTAGTCAAGATTACACCAATTTTAGGCACAGCATGATATCCTTCATTCTCGATTTTACGGGACCAAAGGAAAAGTTCTATAGGAACACCAAGAAGATAGTTTGGAAATCTTTTGGTGAGTTAGTGTTAGTAATTGTGTAGAGATTTGAAAGATACTGAGGGATGGAGAAATTAAGTTGAGATTATCGAGGCAATAGTGAATAATTTCAGAAATAGTTTTTAGCAGACTTGTTCGGTGATTTTATATTCTTACAGTTGCAAGTAGACGAGATTTACGAGATCTATTTAATAGAACCAATCTAACGAAGTGCGATATTGATTGGAACAGCTATAGGGATAATTTGACTAATTATAAGAGGGAAATAAGAAGAGCGAAACGGACCGCATAGCTAGGAATAGTTTTTAGCTCAGTTGTCGGGTGATCTTATATTCTTGCAGTCGCAAGTAGATGAGATGATGGATCAGGGGGCTTTGGAACCAATACTCTAGAGTTAGGAGGTTGTTTAATAGAACCAAGCTAACGAGGTGCGATATTTATTGGAACAGCTATAAGGATAACTTCCCTAAGTATAAAAGGGACATAAGGAGAGCGAAACGGATCATAGCTAGATTGCTTTTATACTTTATAATAACCGATATCAGATTCTTTAAATTTTCTAACAATTGGAGCATTTCGCGGGCAGAAATTCTGGTTATTTATAAAGCCCTGGCATTGTTGAGGGAACAGTAACTATATTTATTGATATTCAAACAGCATTTTTAGCACAAATCATTATGTTAGAAGTTGGTACTTGATTGCAAGAAAGAATTGAAAAGACTAATGGATGTCTACGTGATTACTTTCTGTTGGTTTCCTGGACACTCAGCTCTTTGGCAATGAAATAGCCAAAGAGCTGATTCGTAGTAGCTCGCAATAATATAGGTTATTTGTGTACATATCTTTTAGGATTGCTCCTATTTTAGGGTCATAAGAGATTGGACTAAGCTCAACAGGAATCGATCCTGTACACATTGAACGGAATATGAATTGTAGTAGTCAGAGAATCATTGTGGACATGCCTACTAGTCATTTCACAATAGGGAATATGATAGGTAAATGGGGCGCAAATTCGTCCGTCATTCTTTTTTAGGACATGCGATGATGTAGAGGAGCTAGAGACAGTGGATACAGTAGATACTGTGTTATTGTGTAGGGCTTCAGAGCTAAAGGCAAAAGTTTTGTCGTGTTTGTAATAGGAATAAAATAGCTTAGGAGCAACCATAACTGATTGATAGGATATTGGTTTCACTTTTCTTTATATATCTTCATATTCTGTATTTCCTTTTTTTCTTCTCTATCTTTAAATGGATCACAATAAGAAGTTTGGTCTCTGGGTGGACGCCTTCCTATTTTTCCTAAGATTTTTTGTAACTTTTACATACACGAATTAGTCAACTATGACATCCTGTACCTTATCTTGTGTTGCCATAGGATGACTACAAGATGAGTTTTCTGAAAACTCAGATCATTCTATACAACTTTTCTATATATTTTTAATAAATTCGGCCAGTAATGTAAAAGATACAAATTTTTTTACTAACTAATAATAGCTTTTAAAGTTAAAATCATTGGAGAACATAGAAATAAAGCGAAAATTCGAAATGGAGAACAAATAATCTTTCAATTAAAGTTAAATAATTTCAGAAAATTTAATTAAAAAATCCAAAGCATTTTAAGCCAATGAAACTCGTGTTAAAAATTTGGACGAAGGTAGCTAACAAATCACTGTAAATAACATATAAGTAATAAAACATGTACAATGTGATTGCCCAGATCTCAAATGATCAAAATACAAAATTTTTGCCGATAAAGCGTCAGCAGACTTAATCCAATGACGAGATTTATAGAGGAAAAAGTAAATGTATTTTCATGAAACAAATTTCCTATAAATTATATAAGGATAAGTGGCAATCGACTTAGCCAATTTCATCGATTAAAGTAAATATGTCTCACAAATTCATCCTCCTATTACCAAAACAATTTTTCGAGTGTAAAACTTATTGTAAAAAATATACTAAAACAAAAAACCAAGGAAGTGCATTAAACAAAATAAAAGCCAAAAACAACGAAATTGTAATAAAAATAAAACAAAAACAAAAACAAACATATACAAACATATAGATATTTACAATTATTGATTTTTTAGACTTTTGGTTACAAGTCAAATTCCTTTTTTTTTAAAGCAGACAAGAAAAACCAAACCAAAATGTTTGGTTTCATTTAACAAACTCTAATATAAAGTGATGTCACAGAGATTGTGATAATGAAGTGATATGTTTCTAGTTGTTGTAGTTGTTTGTTTGTTTGTTCGTTTTAATGTCATTGATGGCTGCTATATCTTCATGCTGAGTATAAACAAGCCTGATGATGACGTTTGATGTTTGTGATGACTTCATTTTTGTTGAAATGAAGATAAAAGCGTTATTTAGTGAACTACATACATATTTGTTATTTGGCATAAAATGTTGTTTTGTTTTCCCCACAAAGAAGGTAATTTTTCTTGAAATTTATACAACATTTCTATTTGTTTATTTCATATAAGATTGGTGTTGATTGCGGGGAGAGTGTGTGTAAGATTTTGGACTTGTTAATATTATATTAATATGGTAATACAATAAATATATGATTATAACTTGGTAGGCTGTATATTAAACATATGTGTTATAATTTTTTTTGCTGTCTTATGCTAATATTTACGTGAATACACGCATACAAATATTTGTTTAATAAATAAATTTGGTAGCAACAATTTATTAACTACATACATATATATCATGTGTGTGTATTTTATTATTTATGATAGAGATATTAATAAATAAGCACAAACTATTATTTATTCTTTAGTTTCATTTCATTTTTCATGTTGAAGGCCATTAATTGTAAAAATACAAAAATATATAGACAAATTGTCTGAGGAAAAAAAGTGCCTAGCAACTGATATAATTAAACTGGAAATGGTCATATTTAAGAAAGAGACCATGAGATTGTTAGTATTCAAAATTTTTTATAAAAATATTACAAATTTTTTGTGAAAATAAAATTTAACGAATTATCGAGAAATCGAAAGTTTTCAAAAGAAAATAAATTTTCCAAAAAATTTCTATAAAGAACAAATTCATGGAACATTTCCTACAAAACACAAATTTATCGAAATTATGTTTTAAAAATATAATTTATCGAAATTTTGCTAAACGGAGAAAATATATTGAAATTGTGCTATAAAACAAATTTACTGAAAATTTTCTATAGAAAACAAAATTATCGAAAAATTTCTACAGAAAATAAATTCATAGAAAATTTCCTATAAAAGCGAATTTATCGAAATAATGATATAAATGAAAATTTATAAAATTATGCTATAAAAAATAAATTTATCGCAACGAAGTTATATAAAAAACATCGAAAATTTGCCAAAATTCTGCTATAAAAATTTATCGAAATTGTATTATAAAAAGAAAATTTATCGATATTATGGTATTAATAGAAAACTTATCGAAATTATGCCTTAAAAAAAGAAAATGTATCGTAGACTTTCTATTAAAAATTTATCAAAAATTTTCTGTAATTTTTATAAGAAATTTTATACAAATTTCTTCTAAAGAAGAAAATTTATTGAAAATCTCCTACAATAAGGAAATTTATCGGAAATAAAAAAGTAAATTTATCGGAAATAAAAAAGGAAATTTATCTTAAATAAAAAAGGAAATTTATCGGAAATAAAAAAAAAATTATCGAAAATTTCTTATAAAAGAAGAAAATTTTTCGATTTCTTATAAAAAAAGGAAATTTATCGTAGGTTTTCTGTAAAATAAAATTTCCTATAAAAAAATGATAAAAAAAGGAAATTTATCGAAAATTTCCTATGATAAGAAAAGGAAATTTCCTATAGAAAAGAAATTTATCGAAAATGTCCTATAGAAAGGAAATTTATCGAAAATGTCCTATAGAAAGGAAATTTATCGAAAATGTCCTATAAAAAGGAAATTTATCGAAAATGTCCTATAGAAAGGAAATTTATCGAAAATTTCCTATAGAAAGGAAATTTATCGAAAATTTCCTATAGAAAGGAAATTTATCGAAAATTTCCTATAGAAAGGAAATTTATCGAAAATGTTCCTATGAAAGGAAATTATCGAAAATTTCTATGCGAAACGAAATTTAATGAAAATTTTCCTATTGGAAACGAAATTGCGGGCGGAGATGGTGGCGATGTTCAGCTCCGGCGGAGCGGCTCTGGGGTTGATCAACGCAAGCCTACTGTGATTTAATCCTTGTAATCGGCAAGATCTGTATACTACTCAGTTATCGAATTCTTAGGGAAAACGAAAATTTATCGAAAATTCCTTGGGAAAGGAAAAGGAAAAACAATTATTCGAAAATTCCTTATACCAACCACAGAAAAGACTAGTACCACTACATAATAGACTGAACGAAAAGATTATAAAAAAAAGTTATTGATCTGATATATCTTAAAAATTTTAAGTAATAATAACATATACTTATAACCATATATAAGAACGATAAAATCATCAATCTGATTATCTATATTGGATTATAATTTAATGCTTTAAAATATAAAGCAGATATAATTTTGATTTACAAAGTTAAGTTATAATACAATCAATCTCACATTATTATTTTTCTTATTTAACTGTTCCAAACGACTATCTTTCCTTATATATCTACATAATTTCTTATAACTAGAAAATAAAAGTCAGAATTGATTATTCAAATTTATGAACATCACGTCATTCTATATTTTTTTAATAAAATATAATTTCCTTCTAAAAAATTTTATAAAAATTTGAAGTCAATAACACATTCCTAAGTTATAAGTATAAAAACTGCTTTCTATTCAGCAACCTACTTCAATCTTTCTATAAAATATCTTAGGCAATTCATTTAATCTCATTACGTGTTAAAATTGTAATTATAAACTAAATAAAAGGAAAATTTATATCTATATATTTAACATTTCTTCATGAATAGCCTGGGTTAAATCTGATGAAAGACTAAGTATAATTCGATAATAATTAATTACCTTATATGTTGATTGTGTTGGAATTTATAATATTATTGTATAGTTGAACAAATTACACATCAGCAACTGAATTAAAGATAGTTCTTCCTATGAAAGGAAATTCAAGTTTACCATTTTACAACTTTTAATTACACAAACACATAAAACCCTCGTGGTGCAAATTTTGTGTTTCTTCTTCTTTTAGAAACCAAAACTCAACAATGACAAAAAATTTCCTATGGGAAAGTAGAAAACATCTGATATCGAAAATATATCACATTATAGAACAGAAATTAATATCAAGAAAACAATCATATTTACCACACATGAGAAAAGAGAAAGTTATCAGTATAATGCACTTACCAGCTTATAGGAGAGCGATATAACAATATCGAGAAAAAATTTACCTATATGCCATACATGTGCATGATACTTTTATCGCAAATTCTCTCTAAGATGTATCGGAACTGACAAGAATAATATATAAAAATAATACACGAAATCATTAGAAAAAACGAATTTACATATC
>MINK01176760.1:0-10869 GCA_001735545.1 Phormia regina | reverse complement strand
AGAGTCCATAAGCATATTTTATTTATCAATTATAATAACGTATATACATAGATGCAAGTAAGTTTTATTTTATGTCACAAAAAAATAAAAATGAAAATCATATAATGAATTTTTAAATATTTGTTATATGAGAAAATAAAAAAAATATATATATCAATAATTTTTATATGAAATTTATAAAATACAACTTAAAAAATAATTTTTATTACTGAGAAATAATTAAAAAATCCAAAATAAAATTGTATTACTCAATAGCTTCTATAGTGTAATAAAAATGCTATGGTGTACTCAGAATTTTTCTAACTAATCACCTTCATATTGATTTTTTTATATATAATTACACGAATAATAATTATTTATGGTCTCTGCATAATTGTGATCTTTAGGGAGTCTACTTTTATTAAGTGATATGTTTGTTAGCATTTTTCCGAAGTCCCAAAGATTTTGATTGAAAACTTGGGATTTTGGAATATAAAATAAAGTCAAAACTTTTATATAAAGTGAGTAAATTTGAGAGGATGTGTACTTTGACCACTTGGGTTATTGGAATTATTTTCTATCTTAAGTCAACTCTGAAAAGATACCTTCCAGAAAAATATAAATTTGTATATGTATTTTAAGAAAATTTTAAGTTAGAGAAAAAATCACAAAAAATCCTAATCAAAAATAATTTTATTCTTTATTTATGTAAGAAACAAGCGATAATAAATTGTATTTGCCAACAGTACCCTATCCTCAGCTCCGCCCTCGAGAGGTCTCTTGGGTACACGGAAGGATTAGTATTAAATATGCTCAATCCGAAAAATGCTCTTAAATTAAAGACCTTATACAACAAAATGAATGTCGTAAATTTCAATATTATTTTTGTACTAGAGGGTGCTTAAGTCAGACAGCCGTATTAAAAAATAATGTATGCTTGATAAAGTTTTACTAAATTTTTCGTATGGAAATTATATATTATATTTATATATTTTAATTGGCAAATATTCTGAAGTATTGAAAATCAACAGTTAAGAACCAGCCTTTTTATTTATTTATATTCGAGAGAAGAATGTATAGTCGATCAAGACCGACCATATGATACCCTACACCATTGTACCAAAATTCTTGAAGGAGCCAATTACGGACCTATACTTGTATTAAGTGGAAAATAAAAAAGTGAGTGGTTAACGTTGAATACTATAAAACAACAGACGTTAGTTGAGCACTGAACCTGTCCTAAAGGACCAGTACCGTGACCTATCCTGCTACCTGTCCCAAGGGGCTAAATAGCCACCTCCAATGACAACCTCATGTAAAAGTTACAAGTTTTTCTCATATAAATTTCCGGAATTAGAACCTGTCACTTGCCCTGAGAACTGTCAAGTGACTACTTTTGAACCGCTTCTCTTTACTCTAGGGATACTACAACTCCTTCCATTTTTATCCCATGTATATGTATATTGAAAATATCAAAAATGTTATGGATGAAAAATCTCAAGATAACTGTGAAAACGAATTTGCCTCCATGTTAAATGCATCCCCATCTACTCTAAAATTCTGATGTTGAATTGAAAATCGAAAAAAAACTGTTATTATTATTATTTTACCTAAAAAGTGTTTACATTTTTCATCTCAATTAAATTTTTCTTTAAAATCATATACAAATATTTTAAAAAAATAGACGAGGACTCTTCGCTCGCCTCTGAGATGTCTGTTGGCCCTTCGCCCTTTTAAACAAAACATTTACATTCTTCTGCTATACCGTGTTTCATGAAAATAAAAAGTTACAGATTTATTTCCAAACATTTTGATTCTGACCCAGTGTACAATGTTGCCATTTTAACATTAAGGCTAAACTTATAAAAGGAAAAAGACTTTTTACAAAAATTATTTTATGTATATTTCGGTATTTACCGAGCCCACTAGAGTAAATGGAAATTTGCCATACCTGGATTTTTTTTAAGAAATTTTGCCTGCTTAGTCAGAAACAAAACTTCGTCCATTATACAACATGAGAACTTTTGTATGAAATTTGATTTTAATTTCTGTACCCTTTTCTTGGCTTCTACATTTTTTGCAGCATTCCTGTCTAGAATTGTTTGGACTTAATATACATTCATATTTTCAGCTCCGCATTAGCTTTAACTTTTCGCACCAAATAGTCAGAGCACTGAGCTAAACTGGCTGCTTTTCTACCAGATGCGTTTGGAGTTCTTTTCAATATAAAGGACAATTTTTGGCTTCTTTGAAAATTTTTAAGAATTTATAGCACGACGACGAAATATTAAACACTCCCATAAAAATTTCACTTATTTTCTATCACGTACTGATTTTTTATGATTATCTCTAACATCATTACGTTTTATAACGATCACGAGTATGATTTGTCCAATTTAGACTATAACTCAAGTCTAATTTAATTTGTTAGAATATTTGGATTTTCTATGTATTTATTAGCGTTATAAATAACTTAATTTATATGTAATAATTTTAATATATTTTTATATTTCTTCTTTTTCAGGTGCATTTCTAGTTCCATATCTTTTAATGTTATTTTTATGTGGCATTCCATTATTTTTTATGGAAATTTGTATGGGTCAATTTTCTAGTTTAGGATGTATTGGAATTTTTCGTTTAGCTCCTTTATTTAAAGGTAAAAAGAAAACATAAAATAAAATAAATTTAGTTTACAAATTTTTGCTATAAAAATTTCAGGAGCTGGCTTTGCTATAGTTGTAGTTAATATAATATGTACCGTTTATTATTCGGTAATCATAGCATATCCTTTAATGTTTCTTAAGCATATATTTACTGCCAAATTACCGTGGGAATCATGTGGAAATGTTTGGAATACTGAGCACTGTATTGAAGTAACAGAGGTATATATTAAGTTTAAATATTTAAATGACTTTTCAAAATTCATGTGTTTCCTGCAAATATAATTTAAATTTATATTGTTTTTAGATGGCTGATCGCAATTTTACACATCGTGGAGATTTTAAAACGCCAGCAGATGAATTTTTCCAGTAAGTTGGACTAAATTCATATATAAAAATATTTAATAAAATATATTTAAGAGAGACATAATATTTAAGAAAAATTAGATCAAGAAATTTTGTTTGATTATTTATTTAGTTGGGGTAATTGAGAAATAGTTATAATTAACAATTAATGTTTAATTAAAACTCTTTGTTAATCCGTCTACCAACTAGGTCCTTAAAAAATCGATGTTTTATTATACTTTCGTTATATTAATTTTAAGATAATTTTTAATATTTTCCTATTCTTTTTCAAGTTTAGAAATTCTAAAAATATCCAAAGGTATTGACGAAATTGGTACCATTCAATGGCCTTTATTCATTGCTGTACTAGTGGCCTGGATTATGGTGTATGTGTGTATTATTAAGGGTATTGAAACCGTAAGTATTTTACAAATATCTGTAACATATTCTAAGACTTTTTTGTTAACAATTTTTTTATTTTTAATTTTTAGGTTGGTAAAGTGGTTTATTTTACTGCCACGTTTCCTTTTATCATACTTTTTATTTTATTTATACGTGGCGTTACATTACCAGGAGCTATTAAGGGTATTCTCTTCTATATTTATCCTGAATGGTCACGTCTTTTGGATCTCAAAGTATGGGCCGATGCTGCCATACAAATATTTTTCTCCTTAGGTCCTGGTTGGGGTGGTATTGTCAATATGGCGAGTTTTAATCAATTTCGTAATAATGCAAAAGGCGATTCTATCTATATACCCATTATAAATTGTTCAACAAGTATTTTTGCCGGATTTGTAGTATTTTCGGTATTGGGATTTTTGTCACGTAAGTTTTGCATTTTTTTAAGATTTTAAAAAATTAGAAGTCTTTAAACATATTTCTTTCTTTTAATTTGTTAAAAGTTCAATATATTATATTTTAATCGTTTACTCTTTGTGCCGTTCATTGGTTTAAAGTATAAACATAGATGAAGGCTCCTTTACTCTACCATAATTAGCTTCAACGTTTTCTTTATAAAGAGTCATAGTATAATTAGCAAGTATACTCGTAAGAACAGCTGTTTTACAATTTTTTCATCGACATACCTAGCGGTGCTGTCAAATTGTTTTTGTATTCCTATATAAAATTTTTTCGTGATTATTTTACTCTTCCTCTCCTTTATTCTCTCATATTCTGTTCATAACATTTTGACATTGTGAGGAGTAGTTTTACACTAACAAAATACAAGGAATTGTTGTTTTTGTAGACTTTATAATTATGCTATGATAAAGAGTGAATTAGTTGGTTGTTTATGTGACGCTTTCTCCCGCGAAGGAAACAGCTGATCGTTTATTTTGTGCCTATTATAATCACAATAATTATTGATACCTGGCGTTGATGTTATGTGATGTATGATTCTGTTGAAAACAGAATTTTCACACGTTTTTCCGTGACAGTTGTTAGCAGTGTTACCAAACAATGTCTTTTTTCTTACAAAAAATATTTAACAAAAGAAAAAGGAAAAACATCTAAATTAACAAAAAAATAAATAAACCAAAATAAATACATACTTTTTCACTTTTCAAATACTTAGGCTTTTTCAAATAAAAAAAAATTATGGTAACTTTCCTTTTTGCTTACAAATTCCAAAAACATATGTCACGTTATTAGTTTTGAATAATTGCACAAAATAAACGGGACATCAACATCACATAAACAATCAACTACCCGGCCTTAAGGCTACATTTACTAACGTTTCGTTTACATTTACGATAGAGTAACAGAGCCCTAAAAATCTCTTAAAAATTATTTATTTAACGTCTTGGATTTAACAGATTTTTAAATATTTAATTCATTCTATTTATTATTTAGATCAAACTGGTATCCCAGTGGCGACTGTAGCAACATCTGGACCAGGTTTAGCCTTTATAACTTATCCCCAGGCTATATCTATGTTGCCATTTTCTCAACTATGGGCTGGTTTATTTTTTAGCATGCTATTCTTGCTGGGCTTAGACAGTGTGGTAGGTTTAAGAACGAATAAATTTCTTTAATACCTAATAATTTCAATATATAAAATTTATTTTATAGTTTGTACAAATCGAAGCAATAATATCATCCATATTGGATGAAATACCTAAAGTGAGACCATATAAATTTGCTGTAACCTTAATTTCATGTGTTCTAATGTTTTTCATGTCTATCATATTAACGACAAATGTAAGTTGATAATTTGAATATTTAATTTAATTATAATTTCAAAATTTTGTAACAAATTGTAATTAATTATTTGAAAATTCAAATGTCAAGTGTTAAATTATCGTTTTTCTCTATCTCTCTATTAGGGAGGCATGTTTATTTTACAATTATTAGATTGGTACTCAGCTTCTGTGTCTGTCATTTTGATCTGTATATTTGAGATTGTAATGGTGGGCTGGATTTATGGTGTCGATAATTTTATTAATGATATATATTTTATGATTGGCAAAAAACCCGAAAGAATCTGGCGCTATTGTTGGAAATATATAACACCTCTTATATTGGTGGTAAGTAAAATCAAGAGAATTTATAAAAAACAAATATTAATATTATAAATTTGTTTCATTTCAGACAATTTTCTTTACCACCATTATCTTTAATAGGCCCGTGCGTTATAATGATCGCACATATCCCGATTGGGCCATTATTGTGGGCTGGTGTAGTTGTGCCATTTCAATTATATGTATTCCCTTGTATATGTTAAAAAAAATCTTTTTGCCTGAAGGTTCGCTAAAGGAAAATTTCTTACGATCATTGCAGGCTAAATATTGGCTACCAGCACAAGATGATTATCGTTTGGCCTACAATGAATTTAAGAATTCTCAAAAAATTATGAAAGAGTTGAACATGAATAATTTTGAAACTTTAGAATTATTGAAAAAAGTTAAAAAATAATTTAGTAGGTAATAATGAATGTTTTAAAAAATTATATTTAATTTAGTACAAATTGCATGTAAAAGTGAGAAGAAAAAAAATAAATTCCGAATTTTAATATATTTTTATTATCATTGTTTCTAAGGTCCATGACCTTTTCAACATTAATTTATAATTATTGTTAGGAATAAATAAATAAATAAATGTTATTATAATTATTATTATTAAAAAATACATTTTAAGAATTATACACAATTTTTTGGAGGAAAGATAATATCCGTTATCTAAACATGTGGTTTTATTGTAATGAAAATGTATTTTAATTCAGGAAGATATAATATCAATATTTTATTATATACGTACGTTCATAGAATTTTCGATGATAATAGTTTCATTTTCCCATCTGACACAACAAATAAAAAAATATATTTCTTTGAGCACTTTTCGTATAAACAGTGAATTGTTTATTTGCAATAATCACGCGTATAAACGTAATATGTTTCAAATCCGTAAGGATGAATGTCTTTACCATTTGAATTATAGAGCTTGCTTTTTAACTTAAAGTTATCTCTGTGATAATACCTTTCAGAAAATTTAATTTCAAAGACAAAGAGTGTAAATACTTTTTTTCTGTCAAAAAGAGAAGTCGTAATTTTTACCATTTTCAAATTTAGAAATGTTTTTTATACCCTACACCACCAAAGGTGGTTGGGGTATTATGTGTTTGTGCAAANNAGTATCGACGTAATATTCTGCAATATTATGTTTTTATTTTCTACTTAATACAAGTATAGGTCCATAATTGGCTCCTTCCCGAATTTTGGTACACAAGGGCAATGGTGTAGGGTATCATATGGTCGGTCTTGACCGACTATACCTTCTTCTCTCGTTTTTTTTTTGGTCTTTGTTTTTTTTTTTGGATGAAAAAACCAAACCAAGAACTTATACTTTAAATTTTAAAAGCAAATAACTCGAAAACTATAAGAGATAAATGGAATATACGCATTTTCTCAGGTCTTATCAAGGTCAACAAAACTATAAAACAAAACTTTTGAAATAGGATGAAAACCAAAAATTTCGCTAGCGGATAAATATTTTACATGTCAAAGGTATCCAATTTAAAGTCTTCTTATCTACCCACCTTTGTGGTCTGTTGGGTCCACCTTCAAAACTTAATATTGTATAATTCTCCACTACACCTCTACTAAATTTCATACAAATCGAACCAACCGATTCTACAAATAACCGAAGGCAATGCTGAAAATTATTTGGTTTTCAATTTGCTCATAAAGTCCACATTTATTACAGACCAGGGAAAATCCATTGGCAAGTCTATGGAACAGATTAGATTTTTCAAAAGTCCGTTACGATTTTCGAATAGTTAAGTAAATTTTGTTTATAAAAATATTCCCATACGATAATACAGCAAGAAAGGAACTAAAAAAGTCATGAATTTAAAATTGTGTTGTTATTGGAAGGATATACTTAGTGGTGAAAAGTTTCTCTTTAGCCTTAAAGCAGATAATAAAAATTCTTTAAAATTTGTAAAATTTAAATTTTCTAGGACGTAATTAAGCTTTTTTCCCACATAGAATTCATTTATTCCCCTTTTTTAGAAGCAATTATTAAGAACTTCCAAAAAAGTTTAAAATATAAATTTTGTTTCACTTATAAAGTTGTGGAAATGTTATTTTTTGGATAAACTTTATCGTGTATTGTCATTGGAGGGGAAGAAAAGAGCTGCAGAAGTTATTTTTTCTAATCCCTGGTTGTTATTGGTAGGATGTTCTACTTTTATACTTCTTGTTCATTTCTTTTGGGGTACTTGCCTTACAAGTATATTTATACAATAAAAAAATCCCATTTAGCCTTATTAATATATAATAGAAATGCTTTAAAGTTTGAAAAATTTTAATTTTTAACAAATTATTAAGCTTTCTCCCGTTCAAAATGTATTTATTCTCTCTATTTTGGAAGTAATTATTAAGAACTTCCATAAAAGTCAAATTATGCAAAAAGTTTTCTTTTTTAAAAGCTTTTGATCTTTTTTTACTAAAAATATTCTGGAAATGATAAATAAAACTGATTATGAATATATAATTTAATAATTTAAAATAATTATGCTGCTATTATTATGCCTTTTATTTATTTCTTAGTTTGATATGAGTTACAATCAATTCCACTAAAATGTAACAATAAATTCCAAAAACTTTTCTGATGCAACAAAGTCAATTACACTCTTTTTAACTTAGGAAACATTTTTATCATTAATCTCATTTAGTTGATAAGTTATATCCACATTTGTCAATGCATCTTCATAATGCCTACGATCTTCTTCCTCAATGGGGTGCCAATCTTTCAACTTGCAAAAACGTTGAAAACGCTCCTTAAACGAACCTGAACTTTGACGCATAATATAGACAGCATATCCCGGTATTAAAAGCCATGGAATAATAATAAAGATTATTACCATAATAACAGTTGCATTATCGGCTAATGTGAGTTCAATGTAGGCTAATTGGACGGAAATAATCTAAAAAGAAATATATACTGATCAATATAATCAAAATTTTTATAAAAAGTTATAGATTTTAATATTATTAAAATATTTTTGAAGAAATTTTAAATTTTTATTTAATTTTTCTAACTTACAAAAGCCACTAACATTCCCAAGGGTGCTACGTATTTTAAAATATTAACTTGCCAAGTGCTAACACGTGTATTAATCATAAATTCTATATCACGTTTGAAATGTACACTACCATATATCCATAGAACTATAAAAAGCAATAGCAGATTTATGGCTATTTGGGTTATATAAATATCGCTCATTATTGGAAATCTATGTGTTACACCATGCTAAATTATATGATTTTTTTTTTTAAGAAGAAATTAAATTCGGAGTTATTTTTATATTTTGAGAATTACTTACATTTGAGGTAAAATATAAAGACATTATTGCTATGGTGGTTATAAGACCAATGCATACCTCTAGTTTAAATTCTCTTAAGGTGACAAACTCATCGAAAATAGTAATCAATATTGTATATAATTGTATTAGCTGAAATATAGAAATAATATATCAGATTAATACGATCAGAAGTTACGGATTTTTTCAAAAAAATTTCAATACTGCCCTCAGTGTATAAAATTACTTACGATTGAAAGCATGGAAGCCAAAAACAACATGAAATAAAATAATATTGACCACATGTTTGCCCATTCCATGTGAGATATTACACTAGCTGTACATAAATATATATCCAATATCGGTTCTAATACGTAATGATATTTATAATCCGTAATATCTGTAAAACAATAATTATATTTATAACTAATCCAATATTTTTTATATTAAAAACAAAAAAATCTCTAAAACTTGCCGTAAATATGTTGTTCTATTAAACTGTTCAAGAAATGCAAACCAATAACTATGACTAACTGACCGAAACCGATGAACCAGCTCTGTCTTAAGATATTTGTTTTGAATTTATTAAAGCTGGACAGTGTTATAAATACACCCCAGCCAGGTCCAAAGGCTGATAAACTGTAAAACGGCATATCGAGAAAAGAATTGTAAATGTCTAACCAAGTGGGAACGGTTAGCTGACGATATACATGTTTGGCACCGGGTAAAAAGCTAAAGCGTATTAAAAACAACAACAAAAGGCCACTTAATAACCAAACAGTATAGCGAATAATTTGGCCGAACTGTAAGAAGTATAAAGAAATTAATATGTATTATTAATATATAATTATTTTCAGATAACTCTGATTAGAAAATATATTTTATATTTTAAAAAGCAAGATGTGTTAACATTTAAAAATTTAATTGTTAGTATTTTTCAAAATATTATACATATTAAAAACTTAATATAATTTATACATACCCGTTCAGTATCGAAAAATTTATAAGTAAATAATATCATTAAAAGCCAAATAAATATATCGCATAAAATCAATTTCCATGACATAAAAAATTGTACAAAACCATAACTAACCAGATCTATATCATTATTAAAAATATTGCTGTTAATAAAATAAAAAAATCAAAAGTTAAAAAATTTTTTGGAAAATTATAATTCACAAACTCACTAGAAATACAATACGGAAGGTATATAAAGTTTTATATTATCAGTTTCATTCAAAGTATTTGTTTCGTTTTCCAAATATAAATTACAAAGCTATAAAGAGAATATTTACAAAAATATATTAAAACATTTTTTAAAAATTATAAACTTATTAATCGTGCACTAAAAAACTGTTTCTTTAAATCTATTTTACATTTATCTGTTCCTCTTCAGTAAGATTTGTGGCCCATTTTTTAAAACCCTCACAGCTCCAGGGCATATTTGGCTGTATAGAAGCAAACATATAGATTAAAGGCATCGTAGCAAATATACTATGTAATGAAACTGTGCAGACATTTAGAACTAATGATACATAGCCAATGCCTGAAAGAAAAACTTTAGTTCGAAAGCATAAAGAAGAAACTAACTAACCTTTGAAAAGGGGAGAAAAACGAAATGCGGAGATATAACTACTGCTAGAAAATTGTCCCAAATATGATTGCAGCAAAATAAATGGAATTATATAAATAAATAAATTTATAAAATAAGTCAACAGAACATCAATTGCTGGAAAGAGAATTAATAAAAAGACATTAAAGAAAATCATCAAATGAAAAATGCAGTAAGAAATAAAACTAAGAGCCCATTTACATTGGGGATTTCCCTTGGAAGAAATCGCTGCAACTTTTATATTTGAAGGAAAGAGGTGTAGAAAAGAAAGCGGGTAACAAAAGTTGCACGCTGTCACAAAGCCAAAAATTTTAGGAAAAATGACAAAAAAAACCCTTGCGATAATCCCCAATGTAAATATGTTCTATGAAAGCTATCACCATGGGCTCAACTTATTATACTTTTACCCTGGGGCTAGATAAATAAATAAATAAATAAATAAATAAATAAATAAATAAATAAATAAATAAATA
>MINK01176758.1:0-10088 GCA_001735545.1 Phormia regina | reverse complement strand
ATGAAGGGCTTCGATATATTTACTCTTTTGAGGCCCTTCGTTAGTCGAAAACTGACTAACACAAACTTTTATGTGAATATATTGCAAACGTATCAATTAAGAATGAAAATTAAACAATGTGATTTTTTTGGTAAGAGGTTTGAATTAATTTCAAATGAAATTCCTAAATATCTTCCGTTATTTTAAAAATTTTCAGTCAATTAATAAGTTCTGAAAATACCATCTTTACAACTATATTTTGTGTTTATATCATTAGTTCACTCTAAAAGAGAAATTATGGGTCGATTACAACAACGAAGTATAGTAATGCCCAAAATATTTATTTTTAACCTGTTTCTTGGTTAGACAATAATTATAGGACTACTACTTTGGTATTTAGTTGTGGTAAACAAAAATCAATTTGAAAACAATAACAGGACAACATACGGTACTTTATTTTTTTTACATAGATTGTGAAATAAAATCCCCTATATATTATTCTATATGATTGCCTATTTCAAAAAAATATAGAGGTTTTTATACAAAAATAACCAAATCATTTTATTAGCAATACATCTGTATGCAATAGGTGTTATCCAAATTATGTATAAAACTACCACCATTCTTTAAGCTGTGTTTGAATAATAACGGTGAATCACTCCTTGAAAACTATTCAGACGAGGGTATTAGATAATCAAATAGTTGGTTCTGGTGTACCATTATACTAATGAGCACATCAGTACTAATGTATATTGTAATTAATTGTATTTTCACAGAATAATAACAATATAACGGGAAGTGTTTTAGGTGAGAATTTTTGTTACTCGTAATCATCATTGTAATATATTGTAAATTTCCAATTTTTCTAATTATTTACTTAGTTGAAAGCTTTATAACCTTTACTAAATAACATTTAAGTAAAGATTTAATAACCTTCTCTTAATATTGTGCTTCAATTTATTATCGATGTTTTTAATCATTTATAATAAATTCTCAGTTATCATAAATATAACAAAATATTTTAATGAGATTTATATAATATACATTAATCATTTTATCATAATTTGTCAATGCATATCATTCCTTACAATAAATTAGTTTAGTGTGTTTAGTCCGTTATTATCAGAACTATAAGATAGGCATCTCACAAACCGAATGTAATAAATCATAATTTATAATTCGATAGCTTCTTCATATATATAGAGATGCAACATTCGTCATCACAATATATCATCACAATTAAATTGTTCATCTCATATATAAATGCTTAAGTACACTATTGCTAATACATCGTATAATATAGTAGTCAATCTTAAATTCTATTTTATAATTCTGAGCTTAATACTATAATGAATAATAATAGTGGTATGCAATCATCATAAATACAATAAATTAAAATAACACAATCTTTATATATTCTCTGAAATAATTTGTTCATATCTGAACTAAATGAGAATTAATAAATCTCTAAACAACTCTACTGGACCAAAAATAAATTGGCTTAAATTTGGTATGTGGATAACACAAAATTGAAAATTAACTGAATGGTTTTTAGAACATAAGTTTCTATATAATTTGTAAGAATAAATTACTAAATGTTTGGAGTTTTACATATATTATTTATGCATTTAAATTTTCATACATAAAATTTTGAAATATAGTATTGTTATGATTCTAGTGACACCATCAATTAAATTTGATCTGTGTATGTTAATTCAGTTTGATATGATAAAATTTTCGGAAATACATAATCATTAGCTATACGATTGAACATGGTATTTATGGAGAATCACAAAAGAGACAAACACATACATCGAGCTGTCACATTCACTGATAGTGTTGTTGGTGTATCATTATTGGTGTGAACCATATTTTTTTTCTGCGTGTAAATTCATGTTGATTTATTCTTTTTATGCCGCAGACCCAGCAATTGCATATTCTTTTACATCTTTAGTTGTTATATGTACATTATAACCTGAATATATCAGAGAAAATAATATCGAAAATTATTTTGACAAATGTCTTGGATTCTACATATCTAGGGTTGTAGACACACAGTATACTATAGATAACTCTATCGCATAAAATTAATTCACATCGTATCGACAGTTATTCAATTTAACCGTAACCTATTTTAATAACAGAGACATGAAGTTCTTAGAAATCTAGTATTTTAAACATCATTCTTTGGTGCAATACAACTATTAATATACAGTTAATCTAATTAGATACATATCAGGTCATGAACTGCTTAGCATTTATGTGACCGATTATAAACTCATTCTTTCGAGCGCTAGAAACATATTTGGTATCTAAATAATTTATTTATATTCGCGTCTTTTTGTATTTTTTATTCATAAAAACTCAATAGATTGAAATTGATCTTGTTAAATTCGTATGTGAACTTAAAGCAGTAAAAGATATAGAAATAAAAGTTTGTTCGATCAAATTCTTTTCGCTAGATGGCAATGACTCCGGGATAACGACAAGAATCGCTTTTCTAGAATGGAGATATGTGTGAATATGATTAATGCACCACCACAAATCCAAGAAATGAAACTCTTAATGTAAGAAGATTAGCGTTATTTTGAAGACTGTTGTTTAACTAACTTAATATGGTATCTTGGTTTGGTGAGTTGCTATAATAAATGATTATACGCATCTATGTTGAATAACCATAACCAAATTTCAATATTAACTGCTCTAAAATACACGAATATCTCCAACCCAAGAAAAATGATCTTCATCATATGAGAGCTGACGGTAACGCGCCTGAAATTTTAGGAAATAGTGGATCCTCTAATGCATACATTGTTTTAAATTGTGTACACAAAAAATATAGTAATCTGAGTTAGTATTTTTAAAAAATAATATAAAGATTTGCTCGGAATAGTCTAATTTTGTTTACTATATTTTTCTCTCCAACACAAAATAAAGGATATTACAACCCAGAATTAGGGCCGTTCAACACACCATGTGACAAATAAAGCAAGCAGTCATTTAACTTTCAGCAGAAAAATAATTGATATAAGAAATATTTTATTTTTAAAAATTGGATCAACCATTTGATTTTGATTTTAAATTAATAATTTCTTTTAAACGAGATTATTCGGATATAATTAAATATTGTTTATTATCAAATTTTATTATGGTGATATATTAAATCTTTCCAAATTATTTTAGTAAGAACATTTATTGAAAACAATAATTTATGAAAAGAAATTTTTTTAACCTATTTAAGTCAAGAAGAAAATATTAATGGAAGCCCAATATGCTTGTTAAATGTTAAAGACTCCAACCACGTGATTTTAAGTAATGGCAATAATAAAGATTCTTATGTCTAAAGTAGGGTTGCCGATAACTAATATTATTGTATTTTGTTTTTTAGGTTTGAGATAGCTACACGTGCGTGCGTTTTTTTGGTGACGCTCTCTACATACGGTCACCGCATATAAAACTAATCATTAATCTCCTTAAATACATATATCAAACCTCATGAGTAAAAGAAGTAATTCTCACATAAAAAGATTATAGTTTTTGCTTAAACGATTCAAGTTTTTGTCAATTTATTCGTTTTGCATAAATTAACATCTCTCTTCATATTCTACACATCTTCTAAGGCAACATAGATAAGACTCACGATTAAAGGTACAAAAGATAATTTAGGAGAGCAGACACTCGGACGCTATTGGTTTAATATAAAAATGTTCGAAATCTAATAGTGCACCATTGGAGTATTTATATCACCAATACGATCTGTCGTCAATCCCGGTATATTGAAAATAGATCATACATTGAGATCCATATTTTTTCTTATTTAATAAATAAAGCTCACCGTATAATACTCTTGGTATCACGTAATATTTAGTAAGAGTTATCACTTTTCAATCACAAGACCTCAGCTATTTAAAGTCTAGTAAGATTTACAGAATGTATTCTGAACCAAATACTATCTTTCCAGGATTTTTTGTGTTTAAATTTAGTAGCACTAATTTAGTCTCTCATTCCATCTGGAACTAGACATGAGATTGATTCATGTTAAGTAAATGAAAGCATGAGTAAAATGATTCATGAGTGATTAAAGAAAAAACATTTTCTTAAAACGATGTTGTAATAATCTAAATAGAACAGTTTAAAGATAGATTGTTTAAGAAGGCTCAGAGAGTGTCTGTACACATTCTTATATGAGACATGTTATACCAAAGATTTTATTTGGATTATAAAGTCCTACGGTATATTAAGGGCGCTGAGCCCTATAATGGAGATCTCTTAATGGCAAAAGGGCGTTTCTTACACGCTAACTTGCAAGTCGATTTCTATAAGAAGGTCCAGGTGAAATAATATACAACAAAAGTAATATAAATCCTTAATATTAACGGAGAGTTAAGATGCTTACGTAGTTTTCTTACAATTAGTTATTGATAGGGTTGCGTATTCAAGTATAAAATTAAATTATGATACTTTAAGAATTTTATTATTAAGAATTTGAATTTGGTTTTTTTTGGTCTGATCTTTCCACTGAATGTTATCATTTTAGACTAAAATAGCATCTCAGATTACGGACACAGCTTTAAGAATCTAAATTATGGTTATTGACTTTTTCTAATAATATTAACTAAAATCCAACTATTACGTCAGCGGGGTCCTCTCACAGAGAAAGTCGAATGTTTGAGAAAGGTAGTCGATGAGACTTGTAGTGTGGCAGGGTTTGATGTATACAATGAATGTGACAAAATTATGCTAAAGGACATTTTAAACTTTGGCATGTAAAAGGACCATTGAGATAACTGCATCTTCGGAAACAAAAAGGCCTTTTCTGTAGGTAGGGCCTCGCAGAATTTTTACGCCGCTGGGGTACCTACGATATATTGGACATTGTGGCCTATCACATAATCTTTGAATCTTTTAACAAGTAGGAAAAAGATATAACACAAACGCAAAAAATATTTTATGCCACAAAAAAAACTAATATAAGCTGGAAACTGAATAATCGAGCAATATAACATACGACTATTGTTTTTTAAGTCACACGATAAATAACACGACTAAGTGTAAGACCTTTATCCAAGGGTTAATATACTACTAAAGACTGAAATTAAAATAAACTTTATAATAAAATTGAAATAATTTTTTTATTTTTTTTTTAATTGTTTAAAAGAGGCAAATAATATGAACATAAACTATACATAAGAAACAAGATAATTTACATGCTAAAAATAAATAATATACAAAAAACTTACATATCTTTGTTTATATATCATCTTCATTATAAACATCTTTTAATAAAAAAAATTTAAAATTTATATAACAATATTGCTGAAAACGTTATTCTATAATTCAATTTAGATTATTCTACATATTATTTTAATTACAATATAATAATTTGTCATGTAATAATTTATAATTATTAAGAATATTATATTGATGGTTATCACCAGAAAGTAAGAAAATGTATTCTATTGATGTATATATTTTATGTTAATGATTGAGAGAAAACTAATAAAAAAAAAAACTAAAATTACAATATTATATAAAAATATTATATTTTGTTCATATTTACAATTACAATTTTGAATCAGTTTATATTTTTAGATCTACACGATAGCTCGCACACAACAGTATTAAATATAAATAAATTATATTAATTTTTAAATATTTTTATATGTTGGTTTCACATTTATCTGTCTCACATCTCTAATAATTACAGAAAATTCTTCTTCTTTTAGTTTTAACAAAAAAATATGAAGTAATGTCTTGTGCTTACAATTTTAGTTTACCTTGTCACATTTTTGTAAGCTATTATATTTTTTTTTGGTTATATTTTTTATCTAGTCAGTGGTTTGTAAGACATCAATAACTAATCTTTGACTCTCGAATATTAATATCTATATAATAGGCTTATAAAAGAACCAATAGCTACTTTTGGTATTTTATTTAAATTGCATTTTTAAATATTAATTTATTAACAGTATATTTCGTTCATTCATCAATCATCATATCCATTTTCAATCATTATTATTTTGCAATAATACCGGCTTAAAATTTTTTATTGTTTTAAAATTATTTGACAAATGTTTATATTATATTTTGTTTATATTTTTTTTGTTATATTGATTTGTTCTACACTAATTATATGGACAAACAACACATTTACACATCAAAAATATCTTATATCTTGAGTGACTCCAAAAATAATAGACCTCAACACCTACTAAATTCCTTGTAGACGTAATGTTGTGTGTATTTAACTCTACTTATTTTGGATTGTGCAAAAGATCGCGCTAAAATGATGGTGCTAAAATGGTAAATTTTGTGACATTTTATATATATTTTTGTTTAAGTTGTTTTATATAATAATTTTTTTTTTTTTCTTTTTTTCAAAGTTATTTAAAATATATTATTTTTATAAGCATAAACATATATTATTTTTGAATATCATTTTTTTATTGTCATATAATATGCCATGTGTCTATCATGCCAAAAAACAATAAAATTAAGCTAGTATGAGTAGGGAGCTATAAATAAATTGTATGTTAAATCTCTAATAATTTCTTATTTAAGAAAAATAATGCATTATAGAAATCTATTTCATAATTGGGTAGTATAGATTAAGATTTAAAAAGCCACTACTACATTCTGCAAAATAATTCCCCAAAATAATCGATCCTAATTTTATGGTAAGGCTTATAGAATTATAATGGCACAAAAATTATTTTCTTGTGCCCAAATATATCACCATAAATTTTGTGTGTATGTGTGTGTGTATTTTTTTTTTTTGCATTTGCAAAAGACGCAAATTGTTAATTGTTATAATATTTTTTTTTAAATATATATTTACATATATAATTTTTTTTAAATGCCAATTTTTTAAACAATTTAAGCTGTATATGTGTTTGTTTTCTTATAAAAAAAAATAAATCTATTCAAGTATTTAGTAGATTTAAGACACACATTCGCAAAACAATCCAAAATAATGATAATTAGTAAGGCTTTTTTACACAGACCTTGAATTTTTTATTTTTATTTTATTTTTTTATTTTATTTTTTCAAAAAAGTTAATTTATTTTTGTAGGCTATTCATAATGGAAACAAATTTATATTAAAAACGAAATAATAAAAATAATAATTAAATTATAGGGATTTTATTTAATAAAAAATAGCCAAACTTTTGAAATATGATTATAATATGTTTGTAATATACTTAGTATGGTTATAATAAACATACTAACATTTTAATTTAGTCTTATTGTTTTTTTTTTTTTTCAGCTATTTAATTCAAAATATAAATTCCTTTTGAAAACTTAGGACAAGATTTAAAGGTCAAATATAAATATTTCATAGTACCAGAATATGATTCATATTTATTATACATATATTAAAGATAATTAAGCTTTAAATGATAAAATAACACTTATATATATAATATCTTAAAAAAATTAGGGTGTTCGCTAAAAAGGTTTTGTTTGAGAATATCAATTTAGAAAGGCCCTTTAAATGATTTATAAATTATGAACGGGGGAAAAATCGCAAAATATTCTTTATATTTATTTTAAATATTTCTATTTAATTTGCTAATGAGTATTTTCACTAATTTGTAAATAATAACAAAACATAGGCACTGATTTGTATAAAATATAATTTTTAATATTTGCAACTAATTTATTTATATAATTAAAGGATACAAATTTAAATTTTTGAAATTTTATAATTTTTCATAGATTTTTTTATATTTTTTTTCTTTTAAAAAATGGGCTTAATATCTCCATAAATACTGATCGTATTAAAAAGTACTTCACTACAATTTTTTTTAATAAAATCCGACAAGTAGTTTTCGAGATATGCAAGCAATATATGATAGAAAATTTATGGGACTCATTTTATAAAACGAAACGTTTTAAAACGTTGAAATACTGGGAAATTTAAATTATTTTCAAATGTTTGGCGTTTCCTTTTACAAAATAAGGCACTTTATTTTTATAAATAGCGATTTATCGAGAGAAGTAAAGTCAATAGAAAATTAATTTGGTTCTTGAACCAAATGATTTTCTATCTGAATTTAAAAGTTGAAAAATTTTTTAAACCTTTGCACTTTTTTCTCAAATATATTTGTAGGTTTTTCTCTTCTAAATCTTTTCCGATTTATGTTTTTTAAGTTTTTGAAAAAAAAAAAAAATAAAATACAAGGCGAATACATATAGTGGATCGCACTTAATCAGCTGATTAGTTTTAGTAACTTGAACTCTTTAACACTGATATGTGTAAAATAAATGTCGTCGGTTGAAATGGCATTTATAAAGCTCACCGATAACTGACATATATAACACATATACTAAACAATCGGAAATCCTTTCGAAAATTTTACTATTTTAATTCAGCAAGATCGATTTATAAATGGCGTAGATATATTTAAAAAAAGTTTTTAGATCCGGTTTCTGAAGCCTATGTTAAAACTAAGGAATTTGTTTTTGTAAAGAAATTTGGAAAATTTTCTTTCAGAATTTTTATGCTGAAAAAGTGAAATAAATCGGTTCAATAATAAATGATAAGCAAAACAAATTCGTTCACAAAAAGCAAAGTTTTAGGTGAAAAAAAGAATAATAATAATAATAATAATATAAATACACACACTAACATGTACTTAAGAGGCCAAACACAACCTAGCGGATTATTTTTTTTTTATATATGAAGATTTGACAACTAAAACAATACAGCGGAATCCGCTGGAAATTAAAATCTATTTAAATTTCACAACGGATTCTCAAAAGCTCTCATTTTCTCACTCTGCCTCTCTGTCAGTGTTGCCGTTGTTGCGAAATGAATCACAAAGCTTTACATTAAATTTATATAAAAAAGAAAGAGATAGAAGGATTTGCTTTATATTTTTATACCCTACACTACCATAGGTGGTTGGGGTATTATGTGTTTGTGCAACTATTGTTCCTACACATAATACCCCAACCATTCCTACAGCCACCTTAAAGTATACCCTTCAACTCAGAATCACTTTTTGAGTCGATTTAAAGATGTTCGTCCGTCCGTCTGGTTGGCTGGCTGGATTCACCAAAATGTGCATAAATACATGTGAATCTTAGTATCGAATTAATATTCTGCAATAGTATGTTTTTATTTTCCACTTAATACAAGTATAGGTCCATAATTGGCCCCTTTCCGAATTTTTTTACACATAGGCAATGGTGTAGGGTATCATATGGTGGGGCTTGACCGACTATACCTTCTTCTCTCGTTTATGTATGGAATTTATGAGAGGAAGAACAACTTTTTTTATATATGTATGTAGTTTTGTTGTTGCCAAATACAAAAAATATAAAGAAACAAAAACAAAATACATATGAAATCCTCTGCTGGACACCGTCTTCATTTAATTTTCCGCGGAAAACTTGAAGCGGAAAACAACGTTGAAATCCGTTTGATTGTGTTTGGACTTTTATTCCTAATTTTAAATTCTACAATCTTCTGCTACTTCTATGGAAGTCACAGATTTATTTCCAAAAATGTTTATTACTACTCAACTGTGTAGGGTATTGATATGTTTAAATGTCTCTTAAAAACATAAATAAGTTAAACCATGAGATTTTATATTTAAATTGTCATGGATACAATTTGTTTTTGTTTCAGTAGTTCATAATAATTTCACAATAACTTGCAACTTATATTTCAAACATAGTAAAGACAATTTTAATGTAGTACATAGTACATATACTACTTACATACATACATATATGTATGTGTATAAATTGAAATAGAGAAAAATGTCTATAAAGTTAGAGAGACTTATTTATGCAGACACTAATAGTAAAGGTAGAACATTAAATACCCTTTGAAAAAAAGCGGCTATTTTAGACCCATTTAATCCCAAGGTATAGACGGACGGACAGACATTACCATTCTGTCAAAAAAGTCCTAAAATTCTAAAAATATATTTTTTTTTACTTAATAAGAAATATAAAAATAGATCCTCATCATTAAAATATTGATATCACCTTTCCCTGAATCAAGGGCCATTTGCGACCTTTTTTACCCCAACGTGCAATTGTTTAAAAAACTAACTAAAACTTGACCCTCCTTCTGCAAAATGTGTACATTTTCCT
>MINK01176756.1:0-10133 GCA_001735545.1 Phormia regina | reverse complement strand
GAATTTGTATTTCTCATTTTTTGATAAGTTATGAATACGACATAAATTTTATCTGTATGTTCATTAATTTCAAAGATACATATGGTGCCAAAAAAGTACCAAAATACAGTTTTTACCCGTTGTCTCTCTAAAACGGATGATTTTAAAAAAAGTACTAGACACCTGTCCAATTATTTTTTTAATAAATAACGATAACTAATCAACTTTTTTTGTATCATTATTTTGCGAGTTATAAGGTTACCGATTTTACCCTTTTTTACTCCTTCGTGGATCTATATGGAGGGAGACCTACCCACGTTCCAAATTTCGTCTCTCTAGCTTTAGCCGTTTGGGCTGTGGGATGATGAATCAGTCAGTCAGTCAGTCAGTCAGTCAGTCAGTCAGTCACGTTAATCTTTCATATATATAGATAATTTTATATGTATTTATAATTATTATAATTTTATAACTTTTTATTTTTATAATTTTATAACTTTATAATTTTCCAATTATTTTCATTATTTTAAAATTTCATAGTTTTATAACTTTATCATTTTATAGGTTTATGCTTTTATTAATTCATTAAATTTCGAAGTTCTGGGTTTTTGTTTTTTTAAATTTCTTTCTCTTTGATTTAATTTACTTTTTTCGCAATTTATGTTTTTCCTTTTGAGAATTTTCCTTTTTTTATTGTTATTATTACATTTGCTCTCACTTATAACCCTTAACATTATAATTTAGTTTCTTACCACTACACTCATACATACACACACACATACCTAACTAAATTTCCTACAAACACTTCCGCTTTTAACAAAACCATACACACAAAGATAAGTATTCAAAATATGTTTATGTATTTTCATAGAAGAGTATTAGTTGTATATTCGTATAAGTACTTGTACTCATGTGTGTGTGTGTGTGCTTGTGTGTATCTGTGTGTGTTTGTAATATATGATTATAAATGCATTTTAGGTTTTCCACTTAAGTACTAGATGAGTATTTAATATCATACTGTTTAGTACTTTGCCTCTCTATAACCCTCTCACAATTACAATTACATTTAGGTGCTACTTATACATATACAAATATTTTTGCCCCTATTTTACAACAAACAATTTCTAAAAGATGATAAAAAAAATATATATATGTATGAAAAGCTTTAGGACAATTTCATAAACACGTTTCAATGTTGTTTTTTGAGATAAAATTGTAACGCTCTAAAAGTAAGTTCAAATAGAAAAAAATATATATTTAAAAACAACAACAACAACATAGGCAAGCTAACTAATACTACCTAAACTTATGATTGTATATAAGTAGAAATATAGCTTTAAGGGTCAGGGTCTATTTAAGACTTTCATACACCATAAAACTAACATTTGTAGCAAAGATACAGTAACAACCAACACAATTATCCATTTGTATTAATATTTTTTCACATGCTATACAAAAAACTATGCATATGTATATGTGTTTATAGTACTCAATAAAAAAAAAGGAAATCTAATGATGTAGTAGTAGTAGTAGTTACTAGTAGCTGTAGTAATTGTACATAACTACATATATGACTAGAAAAGTGTAGTCTAGTGTATTGTTGTGCATAGTATATAAAAAAAGGGCTTAGTTAAGTTCTCATTGTCGTTAACATGTGTTAAGTTTATGTATTTAGGGTAGGTGGTTTGGTTTGAATTCGTGTCCTCTCTCCCTCTCTCTCTCTATATGTATAAATAATGTTACGTTTTGCATTTGTAGTCGTTTTATGTTATATAGCAGTATTTTAGTTTATGATCTTGTATTTGTAATCTCTTCTGTGTTGGTTGGTTGGTTGGTTATTTTAGTTTCAGTGTTAAAGCTTTTACATACTTTTATACATTTACATATATAATTCTAATCCAAATTGTTGTCATTACTTTGAATGACTATTTTGTCATTTTAGTTCATTTTCATTTTACTATTTTCACCCTCTTCTTTTTCTTTTCGAGATTTATGACTTTGTTTGTTAAAAAGAATTATCCACTTAGTATGCATAATTATGTGCATTTAAATTAGAAATGAAGTACATCCAACGGACTTGTAATAAGTGAAGTATATATGTGAAGAGCTATTGTTTACTGTAAATATGTAAAGGATTTTTGTTTAAAAAAATTTTAATATAAATAGTAAAACGTTAAGATCCTTTAAACTGGACTATATGCAATACTACATTATTGTGTATACCTATTGTTCATAATTCAGGCAAGGGTCTTATGTGGCCAGGCGCGGATCCACGGGGAGAGAAAAAGGGAAATTTCCCTCCCCAAAATGAAAAATCTTAATGCAAATATTGTACTAAATCATAAAATTTTAGGAAATGGTTGTGAAAATCATTCTGTTTTCCTCCCCCAAAAGCTTGAGCTTGATCAGCACCTGTATGTGACTTAGGTGATCTATAGAGAAATATGTTTCAAATTCATTAAACCTTTTATTACAAAAAATAAATAAAAAATTTTAGAAAAATTTACTGAAAACTTTTAAATCAGAAAAAGCAAAAATGTTTATAAATTTTCAACTGCAAAATAAAATCATTTAAATAAACAGCCAGACTGAAGGACGGATATCGTTAAATCCATTAAGAAAGTAATTTATTGGCGAAAGCTATATTTTAAGATAGGAGCTTGAGTATAATTCATGCGCGGATACAACTCAAGGTTGGATCTTTCTCTTAAATTTATATCTTAGTATATATTTTCCATTAAGAATTTTTATTTTGGGGAGGGAAATTTCCTGTTTTCCCTGTTTTGGACGGACATTGTTTAATCGATTCAGAACGCGATTCTTAGACGTAAGCTAACCCTTAAGATAGAAGCATGAATATACTTTTTGTTATAAAAATCATTAGTGATGACAAATATTTTTTATATATTTTTATTTTTTTTTTAAATCACAAAATTCTTTTAAGTGATTAGCGGACACTAATGGACGAACACTGTTAAAACGATTCCAAAATTGAATTTAAGGTGAAAGCTACACTTTATAAGAGGAATATTAATATACTTTTTATTGTGTTCTAAAACTTTATACAAGATCATAATAAAAAAATATTATTTTAAATTGCTTTTTATTATAAATTTTCAAAACTGAAAAAAACATAAACAGCAAGACTGATGGACGGACGTCGATAAATGGACTCGGTAATGAATTCTTAGTCAAAGGTTATATTTTGATATAGCAGCTTGAACATACTTTTTTTTTGAGCTACAAAACTTTAACAAACACATTTCACCTAAAGTTCAAATACCCACTCAAATAAATACTCAAAATTCTCAAACACTTTTCACCTAAAGTTCAAAAATCCACCTAAATTCTCAAACTAAAAAATAAATAAATAATTTTTAAAAAGGATTAAGTATTAAAATAAAAATGTTATAAAACGCTTTGTAAATTAGAAATAATAAAATTTCCAACTTTTTCGTTTCTGAAACAAATTTTTCAAGAATTATTTAAAAAAAGAAATATATTCACTATTTTGTATAATTTTTAAATATTTTAGAAAATGTTTTGGTATTTAGGATAATTTAATAATATTTTGTTGCTTTAAATGTACAACATTTTTTATATTCTTCACAAAAAATGTTTTTTTGTTACATTTTTATTTTTTAAAATTCTCTAAAAATCCAGTATTATTATAAGATTTCCTATCATATGTGTTAAATAAATGTCATTTTAATATCTCAAAGGATTTAATGTTGTCTATTTTAATAATTGATTTATTGTGGTTTATGGTATAAATATTTTGTCACTTTTAAAATGAAATATAAAAACATATTTTTCCTTTAAAATATTTAAAATTGTTGACATAATTTCCTATGACAGATAAAGCGTATGATTAATATTAATTTTTTTTTCTAGGTTAAACAATAAGTATGAGTAACTATTTAAATGGAAAAAATGATAAACTCATATGTCAGAGTGCTAATAATTTAGTAGACAAAAAATAATAACATTTTAATAGTAATACCTTTTTATACAAATTACTTTTTAAATGGTTTCACTTAAAGTATTAATGAATTAAATCACCTTCATTTTATATAATAATTTGCAAGGACCTCTTTGCAATGCTATTTTAATTCTTGGAATTATTTTCTCTCAAACAATAACAAGAAAAATTTTTCAATTTACAAGTAATAAAATTGTTAAAATTTAAAAGGACATCTATCAGAAAGTAAAAAAAAAAGAAAAAAGGTAATAGAAAAATAAAATGTTCTACTCAAGTTATAAGCACAAGAGGTTTTAAAATTCTTTGAATAAAATTCTTTTCAGCTTAAACGCATACACATATAATACTTTTCTTATTAAGAAAAAACCTAGTTTCTATTTAATTCCTCTTATACAGTGCCGCCACCTACCTTTAAAGTCAGCCTGTTTTAATAAAACTGTTTTTTGTGTTCTTATGTGGCTGGCACGTGTGTGTGTGTGTCAAAGACCTGTCACAACAGGTTTTCTTAGGAAAAACAAGTGTAAAGAAAATTACCCACATATGTTTAAATACAAAAAAATAAGCCAGTTTTCTATACTTTTTCTCTCTCTCTCTCTTTCATTGGTTAAAGAGGACTAAAATAAAACAAAACAACATGTGTACTAGTGTATGTGTTTATGTGGATGTTTTTATTGTATAAGAGTAATTTGTATTACTGAGAATGACTTGTTTGGTTTTCTTTTTTATTTGCATTTTAATTTATAATTAAAAGTATAAACTTTTCGTTTATTTATTTGCCACAAATTGTCATTAAAGTTAAATAATTTTTTTTTCGTTTCTTCTACAGAATATTAAAAGTTTAAAGAAACACACATACACATAGAAATTAAAAAAAAATGTTTACTCTTAATTAGAATTGTGGCATTTTGTAGAGGGAAAGGCAATCTAGTGTTATAAATAGAAAGAAATACTTTAAAGTAAATTCCAAATATAAAAAGGATATATTTTGTAATTAGGTAATTAGGCTAAAACTTAAAACTCTTCTGATTATAAAAAAGAGATATTTATAGTAAACAAAAATTTTCAAATTAAAAAAAAAATAATAATAAATAAATAAAAATTAATGTGATTTTTTTAAAATTCTGAAAACATTTTGGATTCATTAAATATTTTTAAAATTTAATACATTTTTTAATATATTTATTTTTAATATTTTTTACTTATTATTATTATTATTATTATTACATTTGATAGCCTATAACATAAGCTACATAATAATTAAAATAGTATTTAATTTAATTAATAAATATATTTTTAATATTTTTTCAAACGTAAACATTATCATTAAAATTATTATTTTTTTGTTTTTTTAATAAAAAAATTTATTATCTATAAAATAGCTAAGAACTCAAACTAATAGGAAATATATTTATTTTTCGTTCAGCTTTTGATCTAAAATTTTAATATTTTTACCAAACTTAAATATTAATGATTTTTTTAATACCCTTCAGCAGTGTTGCCGATTTCTGTGTAGTTATCAAAAATGGGACAATTTTAAATTCTTTGAATAATGTTTGTATAATGAAATTTCAGTGTAATTTCAATGAAACTTCATTTCATAGATAAGTATATTAAATGTTATTAGCAAAGTCATGCGTATTTTTTTAAACAAAATTTACCAATTTAGACTGTGGAAAAGAAAACCTGAATTTTCAAAAAAATTAAGGCTAAAAAACACAGTGGTGTTGTAACATGAGCAGTATAAAATATGTAACTAGTGATTTCCATAATTTATAGCAAATGCTATAAATAATTCCGTTATTTCCTAAATCCATTCGCCATACTTTGAAAAAATTTCCATAAAAATTTTTGAAAAACAAAAACAATTTACATGAAATTTTTTTTTTTAAATGAGGGGAACTGTTTAACAAAATAAGGCTCTAAAATTTCATGCAAAAGCGTTGCGTTTTCGCATCAGTTACTTTAATTATGAGATTATTTTTAGATTAGATTTATTAGAATTATTATTAGATTAATATGTTATTTTAAAGACAAGGGGTATAATCGAATAATTTTATACATAGGTTGTCTGAAATCTGGTGTTAAAGGCACACGGTTCACCTAAAATGATTGTGTTGCGAAAAGGTTTCAATGACTATTTCGGCAGTATATATTTAAATCTACTTTCCGAAAAACTGCTTTTATGCTCTGGGTGCATTCTAAAGATAACCAACTAGCTTTAAATTTGAGCTTCAAAATTTTAAAAATATGATTCAGAAAAATTAGAAATTAAAAACTGCACTGACAACACATTTTTAAAATCAATGGTTTTTTTCAGTGCTTTTCTTGTTGGGATATTTATATTTTCGAGATCACAGAGCTATTTTTTATATTTTTATTTAATTTTTAAAAAGTTTACATCTTTGTGTAATTCTCTTAATTTTGGATAATTTAAAGACTTTGGTTGTGTAATATTAACTACCGACTCTGGCAACACTGCCCTTTAGTATTATGGAAATTCCCAGCAAAATTTTTTGGTTTTCGTTAATGGCAACTACTTATTAAAGTACTTTCCTAGAAAGTAGGCATCATTATTATTTGCATTCTCTACATTACATAAATAAGTACACAATAGTATAATTGCAGAGTAAGTTACAATCACATGGATCAGTTGTCTAGAGNNNNCCAGGATTAGCAACGTTCAACCCCATTCTGATGATATTCTTTTTTTACAAATGTTTTAAAAAAAATTTATGCTAAAACAAGTTTTTTAGCTTTAAATATTAAGTTATAGGTGGTGTACGGAGTAAGACGTTGGTCATTAAAAACAACTAGTTAATAGGGTCCCAAGTTCAATACTCATTGACAACAAATTTTTTTGTTTTTTGTTTTATTTTTATTTTTGTTTTTTAGTATCACTAGAGTCTAAAAATAACTACTAGAATTCATGGACAACTCGAACAATAAGTAGTTTATTTTTATTTCCAATTATAGCTGCTAGCTTACCAGGAAAGCAAATTTTTTGCTGGGAATAGACAAACGGAATATTTTTTAAGAATCTTCAATATGTTGTTAAAAGTTTTAAAATAAAATTTACACTAAACAATGTGGGTTCTATAGAAAATGCTAAAAATATGAAGAGATACATTTTTGGGATTATAGCCATTTTTTGTGGGATTACTGTTACAAAAGTCTTCATTTGCCCAAAATTTCTTTAAAATATCTTTACTAAAAAAGATATTATTACAGATTTATAGTTTTTAAAAAATTATTATTATTTTTTGTTTTAAATTTTTGCTTTAATTTAAAAAATCAGATAATATATAGACTCGATTTTTTTCATCTAAATTACATTCCTTAGCAGACACAATTCTTCGTTATATAGAAAAAAATTCAATTCAATATCTTTTATAGAACCGAAACTACGACACTTTAAAATTTAATAAGTCACGGAACTGCATTGCCAATAATAAAAGGATGGATGAAGATTTTGCTAATTTAAAATTTATTTACACGAAACATTGCAAACAGAAAATAGTCATATTATATATCATTTTAAAGGATATTATATCTTCTTTAGAACCATGTATAATAAACTTTACCATTTTAAACTTTTTAGGACACTTTTCTTGAAACAATACGAAATGCAAAATAACACATGTTCATATGGTCATATTTCAAAAATGAGAGACTAAATAATTTCTAAATGCTTATAGGTATCAACATAATTTTTTCAAATGATATTAAAAATCTAATGGAGAATTGATAAATGTGAAAATCTGGAAAATATATATCATTTTACTATATATTTTTAGTAGTCGAAGTTGATATTATAGAAAATATGGGGTATTTTCGGAAAATTGCCTCGTGTGACTAAGTTTACGGGTAGACTGTAATAATTTTTTGCAGAACTTTTAAGAACATATTGATCTATATAGTTTAATTCACATAAGTACAAAACTCAACAATAAATTTTTTTTACAGACTCAAAAATTTCAATTTCTCATACAAAATTTCTCATTTTTGACCACTGCTGGATGTAGGGTGAACATTCAGAACTTTTCAAAACTACAATTACACCTTTTCTTGGGGTCCCATCTTTCAGAAAATGTCAAAAAATTTTAAACTTTTTGAACAAAATTTTTTAAAAAAGTTAAATATATAAAGTTACTTTTTTTTATAAAAAATTGCAATTTTTTAGAGCTGCTTTGAAATTTTAACCTTGAAATTTTTTTTCTTGTTATCGAATTTAGATAACTAAAGCATTTTTTATTTGCATAATTTAGATAATTAAAGAGAATTGTATTATATTAAAAAAAAATAGAGATTTTAATTTAAAAGTTATAGAGCAAAATCGCAAAAAAGTCAAGGCCAAAAATGGAAAATTTATTTTTTGAAATTAAATATCTTTTAAACCATACGGGATAATTCCTTAGGAGAATTCATAAATTTAAAAATCTAATCGGTTAATATTTGTAAAAGTTATAAGCTCCGATATGTTCTTCACTCTCGAGGTAGTCAACTTTGGCCCTCTAAAGCGGCGCCCGTGCTGCAGCTACAGACCCCATCTAACAATATTCTGAGTGTCTAACTTCTCCTCTATCGATGTTTCAAGTTTCATTTATATCGTTTCAGTTGTTTCAAAGTTCCAGACTTATTACCATTTATTTTGTGTTTGGTCCCATTGTGCAGTGTAATTTACAGAATTTAAATATTTTTCGTTACACATTCTGACCAAATTCAACTTTAAAATAAGAACTATTTTTCAAAGATAACTAAAAAAATTTATGAGGCAAAATATGTGTTAAAATTTTTTCGAACACACCCTTTATTCTTTTTTTATATAAATAGTTTTCTTTTGAATGTCTTTAATGAAAACTTATAGACGAAACCCTATTTTTGTTTAATAAAAATTTCCAAAAATTAGTTATTAAAATCAATTACGATATTCGTGGAAGATATATTTCCATTAAGGAATACAATCATCTTATACAATTTTCTTATTCTATTGAATTTCACTGTAAATTTTGTTTGATGTATGTTTTTGCGAGTGAAACTTTTTCACTAGGCATACACACACGCACACACACACACACACATAAAGTTATTAGTTTGCATTCATTTATACCGTATAAATGTTATTGTGTATACATATGTACATAAATACATACATACATACATACTTACATGCATGTGTATATTTGATATATTGTCTCCTCTATTTGTATGGTTATATACACTTCTATATATTTACATACATATGTATGTATTTATGTATGTATATAACTTATATGTGCATATACATATGTATGTATATACCATATATGCATTCATGTGTAAGTGTGTATTTATGAGCCTCACCGAAAAAGGTGTCACTGAATTTATATTTTTTTGGAGGCAAAAATGTTTTTATTCGTTTTTCTTTTTAATTTTTTTTTGTATCCAACTAAAAATTGAAAATTGTTTCTGCTGTTGTCTCTAAACGACTGCTATAGATTTGTTTCGTTTATAAAATATGATTGTTTATGTATGTGTGTATGCGTGAGTTTTTGATTTGTATTTGTTTTAGTTTTCTGTTCATTCTTTATGGTGCTTTATGCAGTTTCACTGCAATTTCATTCTCTCTCACCCTTTTAGTTTTTTAGTTGTTGTTGTTTTTTTTTTCAATTATAATTGTGTTGATCACTAACAACATAGGAGTTGATTTTTTTTATTTTATGCTCTCTTTTTTTGTTGAAATAGTGTAACATTAAACTTTCACAGTGAATTTGAAAAAATTCAATTTCTAATGAAATTTGTGCAAAAAAAAAAAAAAAAAAAAAAAAAAAAATACATTTAATAAAGTTTTTTTTTTTTTTATAAATAAATTTTGTTTTCTATTTTTTTGTGATTGTTTTTTGCTGTTGTTGTAAAATTGTACGTTATGTAGCTAATTTTTGTTGTTGTTCAAAGAAGCGTTGCGAAAAAAAAACGAAAAATTCAATCAAATTGCTACGTGACGTGATTGTGGCACGTTATTTCTCATTGAAGCAACAATGTTGAAATAGAGATGAACAATAAAAAAAAGAAAAAAAATTTTTATAAAAACACATCTTTATATTGAACACAACGATTAGTACAGCAGAGAAAATGCTACAAAAAAATTTTACAAATGACCTTAACAGAAAAAATTTTAAACAAAACTGAAATGTGTAAA
>MINK01176754.1:0-13160 GCA_001735545.1 Phormia regina | reverse complement strand
GGGGGACGGCCTGTAGGATAACATTTTTTTTCCTTCATACAAGCTTGGAGCACTCTAATATACATACATACTTACATTTAGAGAAAGCAATGCCAACAATTTATACCCAGCAGTTATTAGAACTAATTCCAAATACCTAAATCCTTATTTCACTTGTTGGAAGAAAGGAAAATCACTACATTTTGAACTGACATTCGTTAATGATAAGAGAGCGGCTATTAATTTTCTAAAAATACAAATATTTTTATTTCTCATATTTATATAATTCTGTATCCATAAAGATGTCTAGTAGTGAAAAATATCCCACAATTTCTTACTGCAGGGTTTGCAAAAAAGCAATGGCAACAATTTATAAAACAGCTAACAAATTCACGTTTAAAATATACACAGACATATTTTTATAAATAAACATTTATACACATACTTAGTCTAACATTTTAATAATAAAAATAAAAAAACACACACACACACAACAGGACTATATAATACATTTGAAGCCATAAACTCGAAAAATTCTACACTCGAATACACATACACTAACATACTTGTGTACATTTATCCTTTTAAAAAAAGTGTTTATTCATTTTTTGTTTAACTGTGAAAAAATTAAAGTAAGAATTTAATAAAATTCTTTGAATTGAAAAATAGAAATTCCGCTAAAACGACTTTAAAACCCTAGAATCAATGGAGCATAGAAAAATAGATATTTTGAAAAGATATACAAGAAATGTATGTATTATTTTTGCGAAAAAAATCCTTAGAGTAAAGAGAAACGGTTTAAAACTGGTCACGCCCCTTGGGACAGGTCACAGTACTGGTCCTAGAGGACAAGTTCAGTGTCCATTAATATTACAAAAATTTAATAAAAATTCGGTAATTGTTTACTTTTTAAACAATTTTTATTAAATTTATGTTTTATATTTATTTTATAATTTTTCCTTAATGTCAATGGCGTCACCCGGTATCAAGCCCGTGCTCATCTAGCGTATATTGTTTTATAATCTTCAACGTTAACCACTCAGCCACTAACTGCTATTTCTCGCGAGTAGCTAATTGTGTACTTAACAAGCATGTTATAAAATGACTCTCAGTTGTTAAATAGTGGGCGCGTTTGTGTCAACTGGTTCTCAATTGGAACTTAGGTGACGATTGGTACTCAACTAGTACTGAGGAACCTCTTTATTTCTACAATTGGCACAAATTTTCCGCAAGGTACATACTTATCACTCGACCACAGATTGTTATTGCGCGCGAGAGTCTAATTGCTCATTAGCTCTCACTTTTTAGCTATTGAGAATAATTGATAATTTTTAGAAGAAAACCTCTCAAGACCATTTCCGGTCTTAGAACTTATGTCTCAGAATAATTTTCTAAGACGATTTAACGATGTTCGTCTGACAAACTGGCTGTTTGTTCATATAAAACTTGTGAACAAAGTACAGGTCGCAATTTTGCTCATATCTTGATGGAAACTGGCATAAGGAGGAAGCCCACTGAATAATCGATTCATTATTTCATTCTGCCGGAATAGATGTTCAGATGTTTACCCTAAATATAGCAATAATTAAATGAAATTCAGTGCAAAGAAGTTTTGTATAAGTGTTAATCCTTGTAACAAATTTCATGAAGATCGGTCCATACTCCCATTCCTCTATTATAGGAATGATTATAGCTCTTATATAAACCTCCTTCCAGGGTATCGTCCTAAAGTCCATAAAATCATATAGATTAACATTTTAATGTCATTTATGCTCGTTAATGTGATTTTATGAAAAGAATTTTACATATATGATCAATTATGGACAAATCTTCTTGAAATTCGATACACAGATTTATATTTACATAGAACTTATATGCGTCAAACTTTTATATAAAGGCTAGGTGAAGTAATGAACCGATCACAACCAATTTCAATAGACTTCATTGTGTGCCAAATTTCATTAATTTATGTAATCAACTTGTAGTTTGATTACAAGGTTTACATGGACTGGCTGACGGACAGACGAACGACCGGATATCGATAAATCGACTATCGAGTAAGGGATTCTAAGCCGGTTGGTATAAATTAAGGTTGGTCTTACACCAATAATTTTGGATGTTTCAAACATCAGCACCAAGCCATAATAACCCCCACACCTATGGTAATATTGGCTATAAATATTATTATGTCGAGATATGAGAAATTTATATCAAGTCAAGTGTCAAATTTTTATGTATTGCAGATAATTTGTTTTTCTCTGTCAACTCTAGGGGAAAACTTATGTCATAATAAACCAATATGACGTCTTTTGACAAGAAATGTCAAAATAAAGTTGTTAAAGCACTAACGATAAAGAAATTGCTTTAACTTTGAGTCTACAATTGAAAAATTATTATCAAGATAAACATAAATGTCAAATTTGTGTGATCTTATATATTTTTTCTAAAATTAAACCAAAGTTTACCTAAAATAATGACAAATATTTACACAGTTATGTAGATTAAAACAAATATTTTACATTAGGTTTTAAGGCAATGTTTACACTTGCTATATTTTTTACTTTATTCAGATAAACATTTTTCTTAGCGCTCGGGATCTAACAACTTTTTCTTGATAAAAAATTGTCTAATAAAAGAAAACTGTTTTGCTCGTGCTCAGACAACTTTTTCTTGATATTTCTACAACTCAAACAAAAATTTGACGTTTGTCTTGATAAAAATTTCTCTAATATATACTTGCGAAAGCTTAAACAATTATATCATAACATTACAATAATATAAATAAATTAGGAGCTCATGTTTTCAATTCTTATCATGATAAATATATGATGTTTGTTATGATAAAAAAATCTATCGTTAAGTGTATTAATATTTACATCATAGTAGAGTGTGAACAAATCATTTTCGTGCTCAGTCCTTTTAAACATGTCTTAAAGTTTAGATTAAAATATAATTTATAATCTAGTGACAAAACTCGTGTCTTCTTCTAACATTCTTCTCTTTAAAGTGTAGAGCATTTATAAATTTATAACTTAAATTTTATATAAATTTCATTTAAATTTAAAATTTATTTTATTTCAACACATTTCAATAACAACAACACATAAACAAATACAAATACATACAGACAACTAAAATTAAATATTTAAAAGACTATTTTTTTTTCTCCCTAATTTTATTTTATTTAAAGGCATTTAGACCATAGGACTCATATCACCCACTGACTGTTTGTTTGTAAGTCATGATGACTAAATGACTGTTCGTTCAGCACATTGTGGTTCATGGGTGTGTGTGTGTATATTATTTCAGTATTATTTTTATGGCGTTTTTGCTTTAGTTCGTTTAGTGATGGGCTCGGTTGGTTGTTTGTTCTTCTAGTTAAATATTTTGCCAGGCTTTAGTTAACTAAACTCTTAAATATACACTCTCTTTAAATAAAAACAAGATATTATATGGATGGCTAAAATCATGGTGAAATGAAACAGGTGTCAAAAGATCTACAAAAAAAATCTATAGGTTATATACATTCATTTTTTATACATAGAGTTTGTTACAACAGCCGGTAAACAAAAATTGTTTTTATAATAAATTTGACAGTTCTAAGCACTAAAATTAATAATCCGCTGATTAAATCAGTTCACCTGTTCAAATTCGCCTTGTCTGAATTGTTTGTATATCTAACAGTTGTTTAGGCTCACTGTTTGTCTGGCTGACTTTGTATATTTTCTATTTATTTGTTTTTCTTTTCTTTCATTTTTATTACTGTTTGTCTGGCTAAAGTTGCTACTACTACAACATCCTTAAAACTCCTGCTGTTTTATATTTGTTGCCTTTATCAGTTTATATGCGGTATGTTCAAATTGCCGGGTTTTTGTTTAGGTGTATGTGTGTGTGTGTGTGTGACAGTATCATCAGGGAGAGTATGTATTCAGCTAAAGTAATTTTCAAAATGATAAGAATCATCCTCCTGTTCTTTATATATGTAACAGTCTATAGAAAGATTTTTTTCCTTTCGTTAAAAAAAAAAAAAACAAATAGAAAAAGTACCTTGTTTCATAATACTTAAAGGTATAGTGTAGGTACGTTTTTATAGAGTTTTTTTATTAACAACCAAATGGGGTAAAAACGAGAAAAGAGAAGAGAAAGCAGAATGCCTCTTTAAGGCCGTGGGTGGGTGCCTTAAAGTGGTAGTAGGTAATACAAATACAACTAGAAGTTCGTGCAAAGTTGAAAAGGATATAAAATGTTGATATAGTGTTAAGACTGAGAAGATCTTTAAGTATTGATAGTAAAACTTTTGTTTTATTTTACTTTTCTTTTGGATTTTCTTATACTTAGCAACAAATAAGGACTAAGAATAACATTAATTCAGAAAAAAAAACACAGACAAATAATAATTTAAGCTTAAAAAAAACTTTTAAAATTATTTAATATGAAAGTAATATGCATAAAGTAAATGTAATATCTTTAACATATTTTAAGCTTTAAAGTTAAAAATATTTTATATTAAATACTTTAAAATAGATTTCAATTTACCAAATGTCTTCAAAGTAAAAAAATCAAATCAATAATTTTCAAAATTTTCTAAAAGTTTAAAAGTTTATTTGATTTTATTCTATTACTGAAATGATAATCACGGCACAACGTTTTATTATAAATATATCAATTTATTTTAATTGATTTCAGTTCATGATATTTAGTCTGTGTTCACATAGTCATTTATTTTCACATTTTTTCCTATAAAATTAACATATTCCCAATGTTCCGGATTGCTTTCATGATATTTTATGTTTTTTCTTTTAAAATACCTTTCAGAAAAGTATAAAATTATTATGTAAAAAATTACATTTTGGAGAGAAAGACATGTAAAAAGTTTTTAACATTTACTTTTTTAAATTTAAAATCATTTATTTTCGAACTCGGTAAAGATACTAACTGCAGTTTTTCTTTATTCAATAGAAAATTTTGTGTTTTTTTAATCAGTTAAAGAAATCAATAAAATCGTTTGGACATACATACAAGGATAAGTGTAAACGAGATAGAAAGATATGTTTAGGTTGTACCGGCAGCCGCCTTGGGCTCAGCACACTTCGGTCCAGAATCGAGGTCCCGTTGTGTTACCATAAATATCCAGCTGCATTAGAGTCCTAAACCTCGTTTGGTTCTACGAACCACCTTGTGGTCACAATGAAGGAATTCAACCTGGATGGGTGGACTCTAGATAGACATGATTTATCAATTATTCTCTGTAATCAAATGTTGATGCAAGACAGAGAAGATGTTCTGTAGTTTTCTCCTCCTCTTCGTCTTTGCAGCTTCTACAGTACTCATAATGATGGATCCCCAGCTTTTTAGCATGATTGCCGAAAGACCAGTGACCTGTAATAACACATTCAACAACTGCGATGTACGCTGTTCTTCCATCAAAGGCTATATTTTCCAGGTTGTGGAAAATATGGTCTTTGGATTGGATGTGGATTCCATCTCTCTACAGCCTTAAGATGGAATTCGCGCCAAATTAGCTGCTTACATACCGATAAGGGAGCGCCAATATCGTATATATGACCATGATGGTTCTGTCCGGCTCCTGCACGTGCCAATGAATCGGCTACACAGTTACCATAAATGCCCCTATGTCCCGGAACCCTCCCGAGATTAACATTCGAATAACTCGCGTTCTCTTCAAGAGACATACTTATATAAAACTTATTTGTATATTGCCATATTTATACTATTTGTGACATTTCCGATTACAAACAATTTCAATATTCTTCGTCCTTGTACCGAATTACATCAAGGTATCTTTTAAATTGTGACCTGTACTTTGTTCACAAGGTTTACAATGATAAACAGCAAGCCAAGTCAAAGGGTGGTGGTCCGATAACTTTATCTGTGCCTTACAAACATCAGCACAAACACATAATAGCACCTATGGTTGCAATATTGGTATTGAAAATTCAATACTAAATAACTTAAAAACTTTAGGAGATAAATAGCACATGAAAACATGTTTTTCCAAGGCACTACATTGCGCCTCTATAGCTCTACTTTTAATAGGTATGTGAGGTACCTTTTTGTACACTCCACTGACATTTTATGTAACATATCATGTAAATCCAACCGATTAGAAGTTACAAACTTTCGGCTTCATGTTGCAAGACCACATAAAGACTATTTAAAAACAATGTTGAAGAAGTTTGGCCCGTTTTTTTTTTTTTTGACATCTGTTTCGTTCGATTCAGTTTTCTTTTATAGGAGCAGGCACGGATCTAGCTCATGCTTTTGGGGAGGAAAATAGATTGATTTTCACAACTATTTCTTTTAAATTAATGATGTAGTACACATTTTGCATTAAGATTTTTCATTTTGGGGAGGGAAATTTCCCTTTTTCTCTCCCCGTGGATCCGCACCTCTATAGGAGTTTATATTACAGCAGGAGTATATTCAGACTGCCTAGTTCCTTCAAAAGGTCAACTTACTCTGATTGTTACTACATCTGTTCGTGAAACGTTGCTGCTCACTTAAAATGTGTATATAATTAAATAAAAAACCGGTTAATTAAAATCGCATACGATACACTAAATATTAAATACATTCCGATGAAACAAATGCTTCTGCTCTCGGTCTGTTATCTACAGACTTGTGCCATAAAATATACAATCTGGATAATATAATAGCTAGAATTCCTATAAGCTACACTTTATATACTAAATACCATTTCGGACAAAATATTTTTTTCGGTTAACAGTCTGTCAAATACAGATGCGGTCATTAGAAAGTAACATAAAGAAGCGAAACTTTCGTTTGACGATTGCAAAAAATTATTTGTTTTTATAAAAACAATATGTTTTTGTTTTTAGCAAAAACAAAAAATGTATTTCATTACATGATATTATTATTGGCCGAGTTATCATATTTTTGAACGAACTAGTTTTGGTCTCTTATTACCGATTACTGACTAACCCTGACTTCCAATTAAAAAAATCCTTTATCAGAACAAATTATTCAGCTTTTCATTCGGCTAACTACGACTATACCTTCTTCTCTCGTTTTATTTTAGCAAAAACAAAATGTATTTCATTACATGTATTTTATTATTGCCCGAGTTATATTTTTGACAACTAGTTTGGTCTCTTATTACCCTTTACTGATCCAAATTAATTAGTTTGCCAGAAAAAAGAATGATTAATAGCTTCCAAAAAAGAACTTTTTCATCACTTCAAAAATAGAACAATGTGTATATTTTAAAATTACTTTCGAACAAGTAAAAATAAATACAATTTTAGCGGGAAAAAATTCATAAATTCATTGGAAATTATTCGAATTTTCCCTACTTCTAAATCACAAATTCAGGAACTTATTGACTTGGTTGGATGTGTTGGAACAGTTTACTAATGAAACTTTGTAAAACTTGCAATGGCAACTCCGCACCTCTTTGAATCTAGCAGATCTGAGAGCCTAAACATTGCAAATATAAGCGACGTAGGTTCATATTTAATTATTTTTTGTTTTAAAAATATACTAAATAATTCGGGCTTTGTATTTTATATTAACGCTTCCAAATTGAGTGAGAAATCCCGTGCCGTGGAATTTCGAAATTAATTATTAAAATTAATACTTAAATGAATGATGTTACATAAAAAATCAGGAATTTAAACTCAGCTTAAATTACTACTATTACCTTGGTTAGATTAAGAGTTGATTTTTAGGAAACCTTAAGTCATTAGCTGGTATAAAATGTATAATACATTCGGTAGTTAGTACTGTCATTAACATACAAACTATATTTTATATGATATTAAAAACAAAACTAAATTAAAAGCTTAAATTTTAATTTTTATAATATTTTGTTTACTTTTTTGTTTATTAAATTTAAAGCATTGCCATTCAATAAAAAATAACCTCTTTTTAAAAAATTTAGTATGGCAATTCTTGCAGATTTGATACTTTCAATCTAACACTGAAAAAAACATTATTGTTAGTTAAAGACCTTTTAAATTTGTTTGTAAATTAACTTGAAAAGTTAAATAAATTTAAAAAAAAATAATAATAAAAACTAGCTCTTAAGAACTCATTTATATTAAATTAATACAATTGTTTTTATTATTAATTTACAACTATTGCTGCAGCAATTTTCTACCCTCTATTTTCTGTTTTTAATTGTTGTAATTAAACGACAATTTTCATTTAGACATAAAGAAATCTTGTACATTTTTCCTTTACTTTATTAGCCCAGTACAAACACATTAACTTCCTAACAATGTATCTAGATAGTTGTTTAAACAATTTGCATCCACAACTAGCAAGTAAATCTACTTAATTTCTATTTCCAATTCAGTTTATTTCTAAAACCAATATTCAACATGTGTTTAATAGTTTGAGACACATTTAACTTGTTTCCTCTAAACAAGTTCTTTTTTTTATTTCCAAATGCTCTCGTATTTACAACTTAACAAATGCGTTGAGTTGGTCGTTTAGAGGATTTGGAATTTATATTGTATATGAAAATATATATATGTATGGATGTATATACAAAGATAAATGCGTTCCCACCAATGTTCATATCAATTTAATGGTTTAATGCACATGTTTTTTTTTTTTTAAGAAGTGTATGTGTATGTATGAGTGAGTGTGTCTATTTTGCGTGTCTCTGTTCAAATAGAGCATGAAATATGATGGTGTCGTGTTTGGAAAAATAAAAGTAGATTTTTTTTAGAATGTTGGCAAGAAATTATTTTTTTAAAAAAGTGTTTGAGGAAAAAAACCAACAACATGGATTTATTGGTAAAGGAAATAATATTTAGAAGTTAATAGTTTAAAATATAGTTTAGATTTTAACTCTTTGGTAAAATTACATCCTATATTTAACCAAAAATGTAAAGTGATTTTAAAGCTTAGGATTAAGAAATTTTATAAGCTAATATATACTATTACTTTTACATTTATAAGGAAAGAACATGAAATGAATTAATTCATTGTTATTTAAGAAAGAAACTCCTCCAAATCAACTCGAAAACACTTTACATCTGAGATAAAAGTTACACTGAAAAAATATTTAAAATTATTTAAAAAAAAAATTATTAATTAAATTTGTATTGAAATTTAATTATATTATCTATTAATATAATTAACTTTCTAATTGGTTTAAAATTATTTTTTTAATAAATTACAGTTCCTTAAAAAATATCAAGAAAATTTAAAGATTTATCTCTAATGGTACTTTTTGAAATTTCTATAATTATGAACTTAGAAACATGAAATTTGGCATATGTGGTCCTTAGAGAATTCATAAGAGGAGACTTTGTGGTACTTTTTTGTTATTTGAATGGTACTTTTCTAAAATTATGAACTTAGAAACAATTTTTCATTTATACAATTCGTCTTTGGAACTCACATCCTTCAAGCATTCAATTTGTAAGCAACACAACAGCTTTTAAGAGAAAAATTTATGAATATTATTGTTATCATATATAAGATTGTACTTATCTATATCTTTATCTTTGTGAAACGAATATTTGAATCATTATACCACAATATATGTTTAATTTTCTATATTGAGAATATTTATAATCTATTTGTATCATTGTGTAATCTTGCGTTATAAAAGTCCAATACTATAATTATAAGACTTTACGTCTTGTTGTATTGGAATTGAATCAAAATAAATAAAAAAAAACATGAAATTAGGGTTATGTGGTCTTAAGTGAATGAGAATCCTAACAGGGGACTTTTTGAATTTCCTGTAATATGTAACCTAGAAACATGAAACTATATATACTTGGCCTTTTATTGGAAAAATTGACAAGAGCGGTCTTTATGGTACTTGTTTTGTTCTTCTAATGGTATTTTTTGATTTTTTATAATTATGAAATGAAATTAATGATATGTGATCCTAAATGAATGTTAATTCATAAGAGCAGATTTAATGGTACCTTTTTGTTCGGATGGTACTTCTTGAATTTTCTATAATTTTTAATTTAGATACATGGTCCAAAGTTAATGAAAATTCATTAGGGAACATTGTGGTACTTTTTCGTTCATATGATGGTTTATAATATTTTTAAAGAATTTCGAAGCCAGATTTTCCATGTCAAAACGGTTTCCATGTCATGTTGAAACATCCTTTACTGTAGAAGAATCAGCTCGTTTAAGATAAAGCAGTAATAATATAATCAATCATTGTAGTTATTAATATTATCATTTTGGTGATCGGAACAAAATCAATTAAAAATTAATTAATATAAGCATTTTTGTAATTGAAGTTAATTTTTAATTTTTTCTGTGTACAGAATTATTTTCTTTTGAAGCATTATGTATTAGAGATATTTGAGTGCTTTTTTTGTCATTATAAGTCGGTCCAAATAAATATTTTGAAATACTTTAAGATAATTTTATTTATGATAAACAAAATAAAATTTAAGAAAATATAAAGAAAAATAAATTTATATAGGACGTAGCAGAGGAGTGTTAAGGAATGTTAAGGGGCGGAGCTAAGGGGTTACAAATTAGGGTACCTCATACAAATTTTTTTAATCGATTACCAAATTTTGTTTCTCATCGGATTTTAAATATTTTTACATATTATTGTAGTCCCTAATAGTAGCTACAATTCCAAAAAACATTATGCATGTGGATATGAAAAAGTCATAACAAAATAAATAATTTTTTCCCCTAGTCAATGTTCGATTGTGTGTTAGAGCTAAAATACGCAAAAAATTGAATTTTCGGTGACTTATTAAAAAGTGGCGTTATTTTCGGTTATATAAAAGATATTAATTTCAATCTTTTTCTATATAACGAATAATTATGTCAGCTAAGCAAGTAATTAGAATGAAAATGCGAGTTTAATCCTTTTCTGAATATTGAAATTGAGGTAAATTTAAAATTTTTTTACTTATTTTTTATTTTTTGAAAATATAAATATTTATCTATATAAAAATTTTGTTAGTAAAGTTATCTTAACGAAATGTTTGGTGAATAGGAAGATTTATAGTACAAAATGAGAAAGGTGCAAAAAAAACTTAAAAGATATTTGCAAAGAAATTCCAGAAATTACACCAAAAAAAGCGTTAAAAAATCCCCAAAAAAAACATTTTTAATATTTTCGCTACAATCCAAATTTTTACGAACGCAGTCATTTTGATTGAAGATCTTTTAAAATAATATTATATATTCTAAACTGCATTCTTTTTGCCGAATCATACTTTTGGATTTTAGAAAAATATAGACTAATCAAAATTTTCATATAAAATGCATTAAATTCGGGAGGATATGTATCTAGACCATTTGAGTTCTTTGGTATGATTTTTATTTTAAAGCATGTGTGTTAAGATAACTTTCAGAAAAGTATAAAATTATTATATGTTATTAAAGAAAACTTTATTTTAGAGATAAAAGAGTATAGATACTTTTTCGACCACAAAATAAAAACACGAAAAGTCGTAATTTTTGCAATTTTCAAATTCAAAATAAATTATTTTTGGACTCGTTATTTTTTCTTTATTCAAAAGATAATTTTGTTTTTTAACTAGTTAAAAAAAAAATTAAAAATGTTGGGAAATACTTTTCTCTTTTGAGCTTTTATTTTATATTTATTTGCCAAAAATCACTGAAGTTGTAATATTAATTGGAAAAAATAATAGGGATGCACTACAAAAAATTACCATTAGTTAATAAAAATTATTATTTTTAACATAAAAATATTAAATATTAAATCCGTAAAGCAACGTATATGTGATTGGTGGTGTTCATTGTACTGAATCTGAAAAAACTGTTATTTTTAAATTAAATTGAATGAAGTGTTCAAAAACTAAAGTGTTCAATGCCATTTATTCCAAAAAAAACTCATGAAACAAGAGGTAGAAAGCGTAAACCCCCTTTATGTCATCAAATAGCCTTAAAAATGAATTGTGTGCTTTACACAATCGAACAATGAGAAATGGGCTGCAGGAAGTCGGATTAATGGGACGAAGTCCGAGAGTGGTGCCGGCGACACCGGTGTCGTAAAAACTGAAACAACGTACTATGAAACAAAAGTCAATTTATTTGGATCTGACGGAAAATCATTTGTATGTCGTCCTGCAAATACCAAAATATTTCAAAATATCCCTCAAACACTGTGGTGGTTCTTTTAATACTATGGTAATGTTTAATACTATGGTAATGTTTTTCCAAACCAATAGTTTGGATTTAGGGAAAAATGAATGTTACTGACTATATAAACATTCTCTAGAATAAAATGCTTCCATTTGCTGAGGATGAAATGCTACTAAAATGGTAATTCATGCAGGATAATTATCCCAAACATACGTGATTTCTGCATAATGAGGTGCCTGTAATGGAGTGGCCGTCCCAATCACCTCAAAAATAATTATAGTTTTGAATTGAATAGTTTTGAATTAAAAAATAAACAAAAGTTATGGAAAAAAATTCAATATACCTCGTACTTAATTCCGCCCGATATATGTGCGAATCCTGTGGGATCTTTAAATCGTCGTTGTCAGGAGGTTATAGATCGTCAACAAAGTATTGAAAGAATATTTGGAAATGATGGTAATGTTAAACAAAAAAATAAATATTTTTTCCAAAACATTAAGTGTCCCTATTATTTTTCCAGCCCTTTAAAACAAATTATTTTTTTGGCAGAACTAGTTCCTTCTTTTTTAAAATATTTGAAATTATTTAATTGTATGTATATACTTTTTAATATTTATGGAATAGAAAAAATGTGGTCTTAGAGCCAGCAAAATTTTGATACTTAAAAATTCAAACGCAAATAACCCAAAAACTATATGAGATAATTAGATCATGTTTATATATATTTTTTAAAGGGCCTATAATAATATGTAATAAATATTTTAAATTGAAGGAGAAGCAAAAATGTGTAAAATAGCCTATTTGAGCTTCCTTAGTACCTGAAGGCTCTTTACAAACTTAATATTGTACATTCCTCTGCTACACCCATACCAAATTTCAAGCAAATCTAATCCACCGATCAGAAGTTACAGATTTAACGGCTGGTTGGATACTTTAAGATCTCTTATCTCCACATCCACTGATACCTTATACCGGGTATATGCTTAAAAACCCTGTTTTTAAAACCTGTTTTTGAATTTCTGAAGCCTATGTTTATGATAGGCTTTATGACAGAATTTGTTTTTGGAAAGAAATTTTGGAATTTT
>MINK01176753.1:3939-14472 GCA_001735545.1 Phormia regina | reverse complement strand
GTAGCGTTAAAGTGAGCAGGCCACGCCCATTTATGGTTTCCGAATTTATAACGACAATGGAACTATCCGTACAAAATTTCGTTATCGTATAAGCTTTGGTTTAAGAGATATCAATAGCGAACTATGAAATGAAGTTGCAATGACACCATTTCATTCTAGTATTTTTCTATGTTGGAAGCGGGCGGTAAAGTGGGCGGATCACGCCAATTATAGGTTTTCGAATTTTCGTTGCTCCTTGAGCTATTTGTATAAATATTTTTAACGTTTCACCTTACATGGGAGGCGGGGGATGAGGTGGCTGGACCATGCCCATTTTTTGTTTCTCATTTTTTGTTTTCGGGATTATGCTGGTCTTTGAATTATTGAGTAAAATTTCGTGGAAAATTCACCTTATATGGGAGGTGGGCGTAAAGTGGGTGGACCACGCCCATCTTTAGTTTTCAAATTTATATTGGCCCTCGAACTATCTGTACAAAATTTCGTTGACGTACATGCTTATTTCTAGAATATATCAGCAAAAAACATTAAAATGAAGCTATAATGGACACACCGTATTTCTAGTACTTTGCCCATATGGTAGGTGGGGGTTTTGAGGTTATATTTGAGCTATTTGTAAACATTTCTCTTTATATGGGAGGTGGCTGGACCACGCCCATTTTTGGTTTCCGAGTTTATATTAACCCTCAAACTTTTCGTACAAAATTTCGTTGTCATACATGGTTTTGTTTCAGATATATCAGCAAAAAACTGATTTAGAAGCACAGGGTGCTTCTGGTATTTTGCCCATAACTTTGTTGTTTACTTACGGATTTTGCTCAAATTCTTATATAAGACAAATAATTGAGCCAAATTTCGTCTCCGTTTGAGCTCTATCCTGCTTTTGACAGATGGACAGACGGAAGGACATGGCTACATCGACTCAGAATCGAACCACGACCCAGAATATATATACTTTATGTTACACACGGAATGACAAAATCAATATACCTCCCATCTTTATGATGGTGGGTATAAAAATTTTATAGCTCCACAACAAATAACATTAAGTAACGAAAAGTTAGAAACATTTTATTTAATTTGATATATAAAGCTTTTAAGTCATTCCAATTTAAATTTAAAAAAATTTTACCCTTGATTTCGATAAAAGTCGGCGCATATGTAGAGAATTTTGAATTTTATTTATTTTGAAAAATGTGGCATAACTTTTGTTGTGTAAAATATATCAAAATGATTTTTGGCAATAAATATGTCAAAGTATTTTAGGATGTCATACAAAAATTTCATAAATATTTTTTTAAACATTTTTTCCAAAAATTTGTCTTAAAAAGTGCATCTTCAATGTTTTTATAATTTACTGTAGAAAACTCTATTGGTATACTTAGTATCGACAAAATTTCAGAGAAGTAAAATTTTATATTGAAACCATTCATTTACAGTATTATTTAATAAAATCCATTCAAGAACTGATTCTTTGATTTAATATATAATTTTATTGATTTAAAAGTTCATGTTCATATATTTAATAATAAACAAAAATTAAAAAAATATTCTTTAGTTCCATGAATATGTACGTTGTTTTAGAAGAAAGCAAAAATTATTGATTTAAACTACAAAGACTTTAACTTTAAAAAGAAGCAATTTAATCCAAATTCAATTACTTTGAATCAAAGAAAAGTTAATTAACTTAATATTTTTCTAATGTGACACAAGAACTAAAAGAAAAATACAAATTTGAGTTTAACGTTTAAATGCATAATTTCAGTGAGTTAATATATACAGTTCATTAAATACTAACATATTATTCATAAGAACTTTCACTTTATGCTCAGACTGAATTCATTAAAACAACAAATATTTAAATTGAATCAATGAATTGGTGCGCTGAATTTTAAAATTGAATAAATGTTAACTTAGGGCAAATATCAAAGTAAAAATTCATTGAAACAGTGAACTTTTTTCTTTATATTTACATAACTTTTTGGTTCAGTGTTGAATCTAGGGAACTCTACCTGTTCTATTTAGTTTTTTGCTTAACATGAAAATAAATTATATAAATACTAATAACATTTATATGTCATTCATTCTGCGTAGTTTTATTTTTCCATTAATATGAACGTATTAAAGCGTTTTTATGTATATGAATTTAAAATATTTTTTGTTTTTAATAGCTTTACATATAAAATTCTATCATTATTTTACTTTTCTCAGAAAAGCTAAAAAAAACAATTTTAATTTAATGTTTTTCATTTCCTAGAACTTTCAGTGGCTTTTTAAAAGCATTTTTTAATGCGTATGTGTATGAAGTTTTTTATTCTTTATTTTTATTATTTTTTTTAATTGATGATGGTTTTAACTTTCCAACACAAACAAAAATTTGAGTCTATTTATTTTTAAATGCACAACATTTTTATAATGTTGCACAGACACATAAACCATGATGCAAATACTACTTAATACCCAATTCTTTTTGCAAGGCCTTTATACGTATACATACAAATATAGGAAAGTGAGATGAAACTAAAGAGAGAGTGAGAGAGATATAGAGAAGGTCACTGCAACCTTAAATAACAATTTGCAAAATTTAATTATTCTTTGGTATTTCTATTTATTTTCTATAAAATTTTTTCAATATAAAGTTTTGTTAAATTTTATTATTTTAAATTTTATTATTTTATTTAAGTTTTTTAGATATTAGAAAATATATAAAAATCTCTCAAAATTTCAGATATTTCCACATAGGTCTTTTGTCAGCACACCGATAATATTTCTGTATATATCATACACACTTGTTTGTTGTTGGATAGTAATTGCGTGCCTGTGGTAATAATATCAAAATGAATGACACTTTATGGTTTTAAATTACTAAAAAAGTATAAATAAAAAACTTATACACATATTTAAACAATAATACAAATAAATACATGTGTATGTAGATATGTATATATAAATACTACTTACAGTCATAGCTACAAATATAAACATTAATATATTTGTTAAAATTATAAAAAAGCCTTAAGTTTTTTTAGTGTTTAAATCATAGAAAACACCTGGAAGGTCAACTCTTTTTCATTTGCTCAGAAACAAACAATTGCTCTTTTCACACGTATAAATTTATTCTATAGAAAATTTTACTAACACATACAAAGAGTTATGTTTTTTTGACAATTGAGTTAGGTTCTCTGAGAGCAAGTTGGAGTTCTAGTTGTTTTCTATGGTTACGTATATTATCGTAATACAGTAATAGTTGTAACAAAAAGAATAATAATAATTAATAACAATTTTAATTGAAAAAATATTTAAATATTATATTATTCACATTTTATTAATTTCCATTTTCAATAGAATTTACTGTTTTAAGTTTTCTATGAATTTTATTATCACTTGTAGGCCTTTTGTTTATAAAAGGAATTTTTATTACAAATAATAAATAAACAATATGAAAGTATTTACAATATGAAAATGTAGTTTCCTTTTCTACTTTTCCCAGTCGATTAATACACGCATATTCATTTATATACATATGTATGTATATGTATGCAAGTATTCTCCTTTTGTACATATATGTGTGTATTTAATTTTATATACACTATTTTATAGAGAGTGAGCCGAAGAGTGTACCCCCCTTAGTCTCTGGTGTACAGTTTTTTCTATATTATTTTTCATTTATATTTTCATTTTCACTTATTTATTTCCATTATCTCTCTTTTTATATGTAGATGTATATATGTATATGTATAAGTACAAATGAATGGGAGAGTGATTGTATGTGTTGTTGTTGTTTTTTTATTATTATTATCCTTGCCTTTTGTGCACACAATAGGTTTGACACTTTATTTTTAATTTGTCACAAATGTCACCTTATCATATGTACGAGTATGTGTGTGTGTGGGGGTAATCTGTTTGAATGTCTAAATATGTATGTGTGTGTGAGTAAATGCGAACAAGCACAGAGACAATTAGAGGAAGTTCATTGTTGTTTATTAAACTTTTTTTATTTCTACAGGGAATTGTTACGATTTTAAATGTAAATTTAAAAACTGAAATGAAAATAAAATCAAAACGGTTTAAATTTTAAAACGGTTCTATGAAAAAGAAAATTTATCATAGAAAAAGTTTTTATGGAAAATAAAGTTTTGAAGGATTTATAGAAGAGATTACTATTATAGTAAAATTTTTATTATACAAATTGTGCGCATTCATTTTGATATAAAAATTTCAATACACATATATATTATTAAAATTTTGTATACCTATCACCATATCACTATCATTTAGCTTTAAACATGGTCCACTTGGAAGAAATTTAGTACTATAACTTCTATGATGATGTATGCTGGAGGACCCGATTTATTTATTTTTATCTTTTTTATAAAAAAATCTCATGGTCATTGGATGATAGTTAAAGGAAGAAAGTAAAAGAAGATATTCCAATTGTGACTAAGCCATTAATATGCGTAGTGACAATTGGACCACATATCAACTTCAACCTTTCGTGGTGTTGCATTTAAAGAGTTAGATACTATGATTATTAGGAATGGATATGTTATAATTGATACAAGGTTTTTGTTTGGTTTTGAAGACAACTAAAACTTCAACTTGCTTACAAAAAACCCAATGCAGTTGTCAAAAACTATAGATCTTTTTATGTATTAGTAAAATTTTCTACAGAACAAATGTATATGTATGAAGAGAGTAATATTTTTTTCTGAGCGAATTAAAAGAGTAGATCTTCCAGTTGTTTTCTATGACTATGAATATATATGTCGGAAAAGTTTAGTCAATATCATACTCTAAGAAACAATCAGAAATAAGTTATAGTTACTGCAGTAATATGTTTTTAATAATTATACTTGATAATACTTCTTAAGTTTTATTATACTATGGTTGCCTAAATTTACGACCTTAATTTGTAAAACATTTCCCCTCACTTTAAAAAATTTTTAATGTAAATTGTTTTCGTTTTTCAAAAATTTATATAGACATTTGTCCATAGTGCGGTGAAGGGGTTTAGGAAAGACATATCATTATTATCATTATGATTACCGCACATATATAATATATCTGTAACTATAACATAACATAATCATGTTAAATGTTGGTCATGTTCATTACATTTTTAATTTGTCTGAATAATTATATTTTGTTTCTTTTAAATATAATTTGTTTTCTATAACTATTTAATGTTTGTTTTTAAATCATATTATGTTTAATATATTAATTTTTTTAATATACTTTATTAAAATGTAAGTAATACGAAATATTTATAACATAAAAATTTAAATGTTAAAAATATATTCTTTGTGATATTTTGTAAGGAATAGAGTGAACAAAAATGAAAATATATATTTTCTAATTATAATTTTATTATTTTTATATCCTAGAAGTATATAAGAAGTAAATATATAAGAAGTAAATATGAGTTTGTCATTTCATATGTATTTTTCACAATTTTCGTATCGTCAATAAAATTTATCATTTCTGGATCCTTGTAAAAAATACTGACTATAGAATCATGTCCGTGTGTCGGTTGAAATGGCTTTTATGAAGCCCATCAATAACCGACATATATAGCATACAAATCAAACGATCAGAAATCCTTTGGAGAATTTTTCTATTGAAATTCAGCAAGATCGTTTTGTAAATGGTAGATATATGCTTTTTTTAACTTATTTTTAATTTAAACATAATATGTTTCCTCTAAATTATGATTACCAAAAGTAACCAGAGATATTTATCATAGATCTTTAATAATACAACCTAATTTGTTCTTGTTATGAGCAAAACATTATTATTTTTTTTTTTTTAATTCAAGAATTTGGATTCTGGAGACGATTTAACAGAAATTTACGGTAAATTTTATTGCCATTCAATTAACACAGTTATTTTATTTTGCACCAAATTTAATTTCTTAAGTTTTTATTTCATTCAATCATTTTCTTGAGGGTTGTAATAAATGTTTTAAAATATTATTTTTTATTTTTTTTTTTTTTTTTCAAAATTTATTTACTTGTTTCGTTGAGATTTGTAAATTTAAATAATATTTAATTGAAGTCCCTGTCACAATCCCGTGACATGTTTTGTGTTAGTTCTTTTCTTTTAGGGATCCTTGAAAAAATATTTTAAGGGCCAACATTTAAAAAAAATATTAATACTTTTAAAAAAATTCTTTATTATAAATTTTATAAAAACGAATCTAAATTGAGGATGAATTTTTATTTCTGTATTTAGCATCATTTTAGTGATGCTAAATCTTTATTTTTTATTTCCTAACGAATATTCTTGACGTAATTTCACTACACAGAAGAAAGTAAATATCAACTTCAATTACGAAATTGCTTATATTAATTAATTTTTAACTGATAGCTGCAATAGTTGATTCTATTATTACTAGCTTCTCTTAAATATACATAATGAGCTACATTTTGTTGAAAATTTAATTAAATTTATTTTCATTCTTTATTTTTATAGACAAATCTTTCACATTTCTTTATATTTTCTTAAGAACTAACATTTTATTTAAAAAATAATTTTAAACCAATTAGAAGATTAAATATATTAATAAATAATATAACTAAATGCCAATACAAAGTTAATAATTTTATTAATAATGAAAAAATGACTTTCAGGGGCCATTATGATGAAAAATTCTTTCTTTTTAATAATATATGATGGAACCTGAAATTTACGGACAATTTTATTGCCATTCAATTAACAAAGTATTTTATTTTTCATAAAAATTTAATTTCTTAAGTTTTTCATTCAATCGATTTACTTGATGGTTGTAATAAATGTTTAAAATATATTTTATTTTTTTTCAAAATTTTTTACTTGTTTCGTTGAGAATCTGATAAGTTTAAATAAATATTTAATTGAAGTGGTGAATATTTTCTTGTACTATATCCGCGGGAAATTAGGTAGCAATTGGTGGCAATATACTAGTTCCTCATTGCCAGTTGAGTACCAATGACAAAAATAATAGCCACTAAAGTTTTCAGCTGAAGTACCAATTGAATAACCTAACAGTCATCAAAGTTCCAGTGAGAACCAGTTTGAACCAGTAACAACTAATGAGCCAACTCGCACGCAATAACAATCTTTAGGCTCAGTTAAAAGTGTGAGTAAAACATAAAACATTGAGATAAGTTAATGTAACCTGGGTTCAAGTCGGGGTGCCGCCATCAACATTTAATAAAAAAAATATTTAATTGGTAAATATTTTAAAACGACCTGTGAATTTCTCCCTCCTATGGTTCATGTTTAAAGGGACAGGTGCAAGCCTCATAAAAATGTTAGAACTAGAAAACCGGTTCCTGTTCACTTTTGACCAATCCCGTTGACATGTTTTGTGTTAAATTCCTTTCCCTTTTAGGAATTTTTATTTTTCTGTTGCCCAAAAAAATCCTTGAAAAATATTTTAAGGGCCAAATTTAAAAAAAAAATACATTAATATTTAAAAAAAATTACAGTATTATAAATTTTACAAAAAAGAAATCTTAATTGAAGATGAATTTTAATTATTTTTTTAAATTTTTCTGGATTCGCATCATTTTATGATGCCTATTTTTTCTGTGTAGTCTGTAAAGAAAAATTCCGATTTCAACAAAATTGGAGGAATATGTATGACTTCGAGGGAATCAAGCTAAGAGCTAATTAATTCTTCTAGCATAGTAAGAACATCATGCTTTAGTATTTTCTTAAAAATATATTTTTTATTCATCTAAATCGAATTGTACATGTGTAACTTTTCCTTTTTTTTGCAAACCATTTAACATAATAATTTATTTTACAACTATACTTTAGTTGTGAAGGTGGAGCAGGGCTACATGATTATAATAAACAATTCAGTGTCTCACATCCCCAACTGATTATCAACTATTATTACAAATCTCTTTAAAGTTTATAAATTACATTTTTTGTTAAAGTGCAATTCAACGATTCTACTAGAGATATTCTCTACCTACAAGTTTATAAAAATAATAAAAAATAAAATAAAAAATAACACTTGCACACCTTTAATGCATTTCATATACACTTACATACATACTTATTCGCTTATACTTCCTACTCATACAAACATATGCAGACAGACAGACATACAGACAACCAGAAAAGTAATACATCACATGAATCTACTATTTCAATTTGAAATTTGTAATCACATCACAAGTTTTTAGTCAAATATTTACTTAAATGTTGAATGTTTAGTGTTTAACTTGAATAATTTAACTCATTTCAAATACGAAATGAGTTTAAATGAATTTTTGAACATACTATATTATATCGAGCCCTTGTAATGGCTACAAGAATGTGTGATACGTGTGAGTACGAGTAAATAGTATCTATTATATATAACATACAAACATATACATACATATATGTATATATATAATATCTGTAGACGATGGCAACATGTTGAAAATTAACTTTTGCATCTAGAGATGCATATGGACTATAAGCTATTTGTGTGTGTGTGTGGCGGTCATGGTGCTCATCGTCGTCATCATCATGAGTAGTAGCAGCTTGAATATGGTGTTATTTGCTAAAAATTTTCTATTTGTATTTGATGGACGTGTACAATTCATCAGCAACAGGAATGAACCAACCAGCTAAAACAACCAACACCTACGTAAATGTACAATTTTAAATTATATCTTGTATATCCATATAAACACTCTTTACCATAGATATACTTATACTATTTACGTACCTATTCGTATAATAAAACAATATATAAAAATATGTGTAGATTATATATTTTTAAATGTATTGTTTGTTGTTGTTGCATTTGCTGTATATTATCTCTTTTCGAAAATTTCTAAAAGTATAAAAATACTTTAAAATGAAATTAATTTTCACAAAAAAAAAAAAAAAAAAAACTTTTACCATTNNAAAAAAAAAAAAAAAAAAAAACTTTTGCCATTACAAATTTCGTTTTATTATTTTTTTTCTGCATAATATTAGGAGGCTAAATCGTTTAAACTGCTTATCTATGTTAAATGGACGTTTCATTTTTTTTCTACTATGTTCTATATACAATTTTGTATTTATATTGTAGGAGTACAACTAAACTATTGTTCTAGTTAAGAAAAAAAAATTAATTAAATTTTTTCTTTTAAATTTTGTTTGATAGTTAAGGAATTTATATTAAAGAAGAAAATTGTTTTTAAAAAGAATTTAAGTTTGAAAAAAAGGAAAATAGAAAGAAAAATGAAAATGATGTTTTACTTGGTGTTGAAAATTTCTTTTACTATTTTTAGCAAATCAAAAGATATTTTAGTTGAAATACTTTAAGTGATGAACAAAAAGTTTAATTAACAAAGTTTATTTAAAAGCTTAAGAAGCATATTATTATTAAAGCAGAGCAGGTCATGTTTAAAAAAAAAGTTTTTAAGCTTAAGGAATTTTTATTTTTTATTTTTTAAAAGTGATAATTTTTATATTTTTAAAAATTCTTGATTTTCGACTTCAAATCCTAGCATTTTAGTTTGGCATATTGACCTCAATATATTTCTTAAGTAAATATCGTTCATAAATTTAAAAATAAAATCGCATGACATTTTTTATAAACTTATCATGTTTACATATTGGTTGCAAAATTAAATTAATTTCAAAATTTATTTATTAAACATTTACAGTGAAAGCTCAAATAGACGGACATCTCCCGATAACGGACAAATTCAGTGCGTCTATCGCTGTCCGATACATGGTATATTACTTAGTTTTTCTTTTTTTTACAAGAGCTAATTCTGTACTATACCTTCTTATTTCAACATTTGAAATCAATTGTAATGATTTTACTTAAAGATAGACATTTAGACATATATAACGTCAACTTAAATGCAAAAGTTCGTAGTCATATTTCATACTCGAAAAAATCATCTTTTGACTGGCTGAGGGTAAGACTTCTTTCAACAGCAATTTTACTATCGATTTTTCCACGAATTTTAAGAATAAAAAGCATGTTGAGGACAAGCTTGACATCAAGTTCATCTACATATTTTGGCATTTACTCTATTTAAAAGCAAAAAGAAAATTATGTTGGTGACTTGGCCTCAATCTTTCTTTTTTATATGACTGATGGCAACGTCACTCTTGTTATGCAGAATTGTTCAAAAAAGTTGTCAAGATTTGTATCAATCTACCGCAATTGAGTTTTACTAAAAATTATGGACTCATCAGCTGGAATGTCTTTAGGACATTATATGTTCTTAAGGTTTAAATTCTCCCTCTTCTAGTATGAAGAATTTTTAATCAAGTGCAAAAGTCAAAGTTAAATTAAAAAAAATAGAAAAAATAGTAAACTATTTAGATCAATAAATGTAATTAAAGATGAAATAAGATTGCAAACACGAACACAAAAGGGAAATATGAAGCATCTTCTTATACAATATTCGGTACATTTCTTAAACCATATATGATTTTTGTCCGTTCACGAGAGATGTTTTCTTTAAAAACAGGTGTCCACGTCCGGAATTTAATTTATTCTAAAAATGACACCTAAACCATGGGACCTAAAAAATTGTCCTCTTACCG
>MINK01176752.1:8161-22821 GCA_001735545.1 Phormia regina | reverse complement strand
CCGTTAATTTTTTTTTTTTTTTTTTTTTTTTTTGAAATTTTAAAACACAATAACGCTAATTAAAGCTTTTACCTTAAACTATTTATCGCCTATGTATTATAATTCTTGGAATTTTAATTGTTTGAGTCATAAGATTTTAAATTAAAAATTTAAACAAATTTAAAGTTTAAAAAAAAACATTGACATATACAATTTGTTTTAAAACATTTTTAAATATTTTACTAATCTTTTTTTTAAAAAAAAAAAAACAAAGACAAAGACACACAAATTTTAATCATAAAATTATAAAATCAAAATCAACTTTCGTCAATAATACTAAGAAATGAAAAAAAAAAGTTGGTGGGTATGATGACAAAAACAAAAATTTTGAAAAAAAAAAAAAAATAGCAACAAATAAAATTAATTTACATTGACGTCAATATTTGTAAGGAGAATTAGTTAAAAAGAGATAGAATTATATTAAAAAAAGAAACAAATGAATTAATAAATAATTTATTTTAATTAATTTTTTTTTTCTTTAACTTTAAACAAAAATTGTATTTAAATATAGAAATTTATATATTTAAAGTGATATTAAGAAACTTAAAAAAAAAAAAAATTAAAACAAAAGGTAATCAAGCTTTTGATGCCATTTAATTTAATATTTATATTTAACGTTTAAATTTCCTATGTTAAGCGCCCTCTGTATATGGAATTTTTTTTAAATACCTTGTAAAATTACAAGATCTGTTTTTTTTAATCCTATTTTTTTATAATTTCTCTTAAATAAAAAATGCTTCTTTAAAATTCTTTTTAAAATCTCTTAAATGGTAGAAAACAAAAGGCTGCCATATTTTATTTGATATATTTCCCTCAGAAAAAGAAAGATAGAAAAAAACTGCTTAATCATTCAGTTATTTATGTTTTTTTTATATATGTATATATGTATGTGTGTGTGTGTTTGTATGTGTGTATGTATGTATTAAACAAAGTCAAATATTATCATCAAGTTCAATCAAAATCAAAAAACAATTATGTATTATGACTAAATTTTTGTTTAAACAAATTTATTTAGAAAAAAAACCCCTTAAATATTTATTTCATTTGTTAAATAAATTATTTATTTGTTGTATTTAAAATTTTATAGTTTGTTTTGTTTTGTTTTTTTTTCATATGATTTTTATTGTTTTTTTATATATAAATTCCCTACAATTTACTCAAACACACGCCACTACGTCTTATCAAAATAATTTTTAGAAAAAAAAAAAAATCCATTAAAATTTAGTTCATTTTAAAAATAACTGACAAATCATTGATGGTTATTTTGATTTTAAATTATATTAGTATTGGTAATGGCGTTGGCGTTGCTTAAACTAAAAAAAAAAAGCTAAAAACTAAAATATTTTTCCACATTTCACTATCAATAGTATGGCCGTACCAATGTGATAATAATGTGGCCTATTGGCGAAATATTTTTTTTTTTCTTTTTCTGAAAACAAATACAAATGATTTCAGTATTTTGTTTTTACGTTCAATGACTTGTTTTATCTTAGAGTAAATTTTTTTTTTTTATATTTTTATTTCATTTATAAAAATAGCAAACAAATGATTAGACATTGGTACTATTTTTAAGCCTTCCAAATAAAAAAAAAACACTTTTTCAAAACATTTAAAAACAAACAAACAAAAAAACAAAACCCGTGCAAACATTGTAGATATTTCTAAGAATTAAAAGCCAGACATGTTAAGGAATGAATTCATTAATAAAGTTATTAAAATTTGCTCAAATATATCTACACAGAAAAAAGGTAAAATTCTACGGAATTAGTTATATTAACGAATTTTTAATTCAATCAATCATCAAAATGATAATATCAATAACTACAATAATTGATTTATTACGGAAATTTGGCACGTAGGTAGGTCTCCCTCCATATAGATCCACTAAGACTTTTTTTGCAAATTCGAATGTTTAGGGGGTAAAATTGGTAACCTTTTAACTCTCAAACTAATAATGATACAAAAAAAGTTGTATAGCTATCGTTATTCATTTAAAAAATAATTGGACAAGTGGCTGGTAATTTTTTGCAAATCGGCCGTTTTAAGGAGAAAACGAGTAAAAACTGTATTTTGGTACTTTTTTGTTACCATATATTTGCTTGAAACCAATTACCATACACATAAAATTTATAACGTATACATAACTTATCAAAAAATGAGAAATACAAATTTGGTACTTTTTAGAAATTCAAAAGATTAAGGGGTAAAAATCATACCTATTTTTGGTACTTTTTTCATAAAACATTTTTTTATATTTATTGAAATATTCATGAGGATTTTAATATGGAACAATAAAACAATTTAGAAATTTATTGGAATAGAATTTTTAATACTTCGATAGGTGAAAAAAGTACCAAAAAAGGAGTAAAGGCGGGAAATTACATTTTATTCAAACTTAATAATAAATTTTCAATTACATTAAACTTAGAAACATAAGATTAAGAAAATGTAGTCCTATGTGGATAAGAATTCACAAGAAATCAAGAGGAGGGTCTTTTAGCACTTTTTGTTCTTCTAATAGTACTTTTTGAATTTTTTCTGTAATATTTAACCTAGAAACATGAAATTAAATACGCATGGTCCGATGTTGGAAATAATTCAAAAAGGGGGACTTGGTGGTACTTTTTCGTTCTTCTAATGGTACTTTTTGAATTTTCTATAGTTATGAACCTAGAAACATAAAATTGGAAATATGTGGTCTTTTGTTAATAAGAATCCATAAGTCCCTTTGTTGTACTTTTTTTTATTTTAATTATGAACTTAGAAACATGAAATTTGGGATATGTGGTCCTTATCCAATAAAAATAAAAAAGGTGGTACTTTTTTGTTATTCTGATAATACTCTTTGAATTTTCTATAATATATGTAGAAATTAAAAACACAAGGTGCTAAGTGAATGATAATCCATAAGCGAAAACTTTGTCGTACTTTTTTTGTTATTTTAATGGTACTTTTTGAATTTTCTAGAATTATGAACTTAGAAACATGAAATTAAAAATATGTGGTCCTAAATGAATGTGAATACCTAACAGGGGATTTTGTGGTACTTTTTGAATATTCTACAATTTTTAATTTAGAGACATGGTTCTAAGTTATGAAAATATATTAATGGACTTTATGGTACTTTTTCGTTCATATTATATTTTTTATACAAAGTTTAATTTTAATTTGTATGTTTTTGTATAATAAAACCCGTGCAACGCCGGGTCAATCAGCTCGTAGATATGTATATCGAAGGACGAAGGGACATTACCATTCTGTCAAAAAATATATATATAACACCAAAGCGTGATAATTAAATTCAATTTAGCTCTGTCCATCGGTCCATTTGCCTGTACGTCTGTTGAAAACAGTATATGGATTAAACGGCACATGCTAGGGGAATAAAATTAGGCTCAAATATTTATCTCATGAACGATCTGTCTGGTATTGAAAATTAGCAAAATCGTTTAATAAACAAAAAGGTTATGAGCTAAAAACTAGAAATATAAGGTGTTCATTGTAGCTTCATTTCATATCTTCTGCTGATATCTCTTTAACAAAAGTATATAGGACAACGAAATTTTGTACAGATAATACGATATGAAATGATCATGGTACGCCCACTTTACCGTCCACCCAAAATTATATTGGATCCTAATTAAACAACATTTTTCTCTTAAGTTTATAACATGTACTAAAATAAAGTAGTGGGAGTCATCGAACAGTAATTCTTTTCCATCCAAAAAGGGCAATTATAGAAGGACACAAAAACTATAAGTCAAGAACATTGTAATGTGAAAATGCCCATTAACAAGTTCTATACAAAAATTTTAAAAAATTAAAAAAAATTATTTTTAACATTTTTTCTATGTAATTTTTCAATGAATAGTTTTGCTAATTTGTGAATAAAATCAAAATTTATGCATTAATTTAAACGAAATATATCTCGTTTTATTTGCAACATATTTATCTTTATGATTAAGGAATACCAAATTTGAGATTTTCACATTTTCGAATTTTTATGATTTTTGGAAAAATATACATATATATTTTTTTTTTGCAATTTTATATAAAATTTATTTTTTTTTTTTCAGAAAATAAGCTTAATATCTCCACAACTATTGATCGTTTTATAGAAAGACTTGTGTAATATAAGAAAGACTTGAAGATAATTTTAATTAGAAATTTGTCTTCTTTTCAAATATGTTTAAACATTTTTAAAATACGAAAAATTTGTTGCAGACTTCTTGCAAAAATACACTGAGTAAGAATGGATTTACGATTGCATTTAATATTTTTCTTTATAGTTAATATTTTTAATGATTTTTTACATTTAAAAAGATGTTTTAATGCTTAATTCAAAGCTCCAATCAGCTTTTGAGCTTTATATACAAAAATCGCTTAATTCCCAAAAAATCTTTAAATAATGTCCAAAAAATGGGATTTGTTACTTTTTTGGCTATATCTATCCAACCGATATGGGGAAATAAAATTGTGTATTCTAAAAAAAAATTAAAACTATAAAAAACTATATAAAAAGTTAAATTTTTTTGGTTCCAGCTTTGCAAATGGGAGAAATTCGAAATTTGTTGAAAAAATTTGTCAAATTTGTGGAACTCTGGTTCCCGTAAAAATCAATTTTAAAAAGTTTTTTTTTTTACTTTTAAAGTATTTTGTGTTTAGTTATTTTTTACGAAAAATATAACTAATATATATGTTACTGAAGAAAATTTTAAAAAAAATTTTAAGTTTAACTTTGTAATTTTGACTCGATGAGTATTTTAAAAATTTTTTTTCCTTTGCACAATTTTTCTGTTTGTTATTAATGATATAATAAAAATCGGGTGAAAATTGCACTCTTAGTAGCGGAAAAAACTGCAACAAAACAGACTAAAAAGTAAAAATTTTATTCTTTAACCCTCCGTCATGCACATGTATCTGGCCAGATATTTTACGAATTTAAATATATTTCTAATTAGACTAGGGATTTGAGTCTCGAGGTACCCTCTTCAAATATTGTTAGGTATTGTTTTATGAAAAAACACATTAAAAAAACAGCAAACAAAATTAATGTGGATTTTTTCATCTACACATCATATACGTAGCGCTTGTATCTGGCCAGATACCCACATTTTGTATGAAGTGTACTGTACTTTAATGGTATTTTTTATTTTTTTCTCTGTGTCTTGTTCTTCCAAATATTGAAAACCGAATGAACAACATTCATATCATTACTTTATAACTACTTTATAATTTAATTGAAAGTGATACTTTATAACAACTTTTTTTGATAATCTTAACACAAGAGATAAATTTTTCTTGTTTCCATTTTCTCATTATTATTTTTTTTTTTTTTTTGGTGCTGGTTAGCTTCTACTAAGAACAGAAAAGAAAAAAAAGAGAAACATATATATCTGCCTGGCGTGATATAACAAATATAACAATGTAATATTATCACTAAAATAGCATATTTTTCATATAAATGTACTGAAATGCATTGTGCATCTGCCCAGATACATGATCTAGGTACGTGACTAGCGGAACATGAGCATGACAGAGGGTTAAGGCTTAATGTCTCTTAAACGAAAAGAGATTATGCATATATACGACTATGTTTTTTGCAGATCTCGACTAGCAGAATTCTCCTTTATAAAAATCTATCAGATATAAGGAATCAGTATCGTTTTAAAAAAAGTATACGCTAGGTATCTAAGTTTGGGACCCTGTGGATTCGCCCTCTATTAATTTATATAATCCAAGTTCGAAACTTAAACTCGTCTACACCTCTACTAACACCATGTGCAATTTCATGAAAATCATAATAGCCGTTCCAAAGTTCCATAATTATTTCTATTTTTTTTATACCATATTTTTTTTTAATGTTAATTTTTTTTAAATTCTAACGATTACACTCCTTCTATATCCTGTATAAAAAAATACCACAAATACCAACGGGCAAAAATAAACGCCAACAAATACCAACAAATGAGCGAGAAAAAGATAAACAACCAAAGGTGAAAAAGAGAGCGAATGATAACATTTGTAGGCTATTTAGGCAAAACAAATTAATTGAACCAACAACATACAAACTAACTACTCACTCGTAAGAGAAATTTCGATCGGTTTGTTTATTTTCTCGCATATTCAAATATACACACATACACACAAACACATATGTATATACATTTGTACAATCAACCTGTTCATCACAATTTTGACCAAAAGTTTTGAATGAATTTGTTAACAACAACATCAATAACAGCAGCAGCAATTGTTTGTTATGATTTTGTTATTGTTTTTTAAGCTATTTTGTTTTTGTTTTTGTTTTCGTTTTTTTTTTCTTTTTTTGTTAAGAATTTTAAGGCCGCCTAATAAAAAAACAACAAAATAAAAAATTAAAAAAAAACGCTATAAAACAAAAACAACCAAAAATTTAATGTCGCGATTTTTATTCTTGTTTTAAGTAAAATAAAAGAAACATTGACGTCAATGAGTGAAGTTGGGGTTTTTTTTTGTTCTTTTAACATTTCAATTTTTATTATTATTAAGTATTATTTCTTTATTTATGTTTATGTTTCAAGTATGTAGAAAAGTTTTGTTGTTGTTATTGTTGCTGTTAGAAAAAAAAAGTATTTAAACATAAATAAATAATGAATGGAAAATAAACAAATAAATACACGTTTTATTATTTGTAAAGAAAAAAAAATAATATACCGTCATACTTATGTGTTTTTAAATGGATGTCTGTCTGTCTATTTGTAGACCTTTAAATACAGGCTTATCAAACAAAAATGGGTTAATGTCTAGGCTTAATTTATAAAGTTTTTTTTTTATCATTGTATCAATTTTAGAAGGTTGTGCAAATAGGCTGAAATTTAACTAAAATTTAAATATTTGATTAAAATCTATTTTTATCATTTCAAGCAAAAAAAGCTTTATCACATGTTTAAATATTTGCTTTTAGTTATGATAACAGTTGAATTTATTTAATTATACAGCAAAAATTAGTTCAATATTAAGTAAATTTAGCATAACTCTTTTATTTGAAAATAAATATCTCTAGAAAAAAATTTAAATAATTAAAAATTTCGAGAATTTTTCTTTTTTTTTAATCGAAATTTATGTCAAAGTGTTTACTACACAAAATTTATTGTTCATAAATGTTGAAAATTAAATATATTAATTTTGTTAAAATCTAAATCGAAAATTAATTTGCTTTTAAATGAATCGAAATATTCAATACATTCTATGTTTTGGAAAAAAAATTGGAAACACAGTGCACTCGCGAAAACGTTAACACTCGAAAAGGTGAACGCCTCAGAAATGTTTTTACACAAACTATTCTAAAACGTGAAAAATTTTTTAAAATTTGGAAAACCCGAATAAGAATAAAATGTTTCTATTTCTATTCCTTGAAGGATACACTGGAGCATATTCCTATAAACGCACACTACTTTTTTTTAAAAAAAAAGGTAAAAGATTTAAACAAGAAATATTTAGGGGGCTATAAGATTTGTGTATTAATTAGTAAGACTTCACTTAAACAACCATATTGTTTACAAAAAAAAAATTCATTTGTACTTTAATTATTTCTTTTTTACTTAATTTTCGATATTAACAGTAATTTTTTAAGGGTTATTTCCTATAAAACGCCACTTTAATGTTTGGGCCATTGTAGCCCATTATTAATATTGTGTGGATGATCCTTTGTTACTGGATTTGTTTCAAAAATTGGTCTGCATTGATTCCACTAATTTTTAAGCAGATCGGAATCAATTTCCTTTCCAGACTTGTTTAATTCTTAGTTTTCAGCTCTGTCACGTCTTTATGCCTTCATTCTGGCATTATTGGTGCATAAAACTATTAGGGGCCATATCCCCACAGAGTTTTCCATTGGGGTTTTAAATCCGGATACAAGCCGGTCAGTTCCAACAAATGAATGCCATGTTCATTGAAAACCAAGATTTTTGATTAACTTATAAACATGGATTGCAGCATTACTTGTTGGAAAATGCAATCTCATTCATTGTCGTCCATTAAAGAGAGAGAGCATCTTCAAACAGTCGTTTATAATCGAACTAATTTCATTTTTGTCGGAACAAAACTGCAGGAAAACGCTGCCCACCATAACACTGCCACCACCGAAAATTTACGTTTGAACATCCGAACATCTTCAGATGCTCAAATCGTGCAATAGCGAATGAGTATGAGTCTGGACCGCTCTGAAATTAGATTTTTTCGTCAGAGGAGAAAATTACTTTTTTTCCACTCATGTCCATTTCATATATTTTTCTTGCATTTTTAGCGATTTATCTTTATGGTGTTTTTTTAGCTATTGTGTTTACATTTCGGCTTTTTCCATTTCTAGGTTTTTCATCTTTCGTAAAATGTGTGCAACGAGATTTTGGAAGTCACAGGAAAGATTTAATTTTAATTCCTTATTTTGTGTGGGAATTTCAATTTGTTGCGGGTTTGCTTCTTGTTTTATTAGATTAAGTTGTTCTTCTTGTTAGTTTTGTTTACCCTTTTGTATGATTTGCGAACTCGCATAATTTTTGACCTTTCTTAAAGAAATTTAAGCAGCACACCTTTCCGAACGACCGATTTTACGTCCAATTTCTCTTTAGAGCATCCTTGGTCGTTAAAAAAAAATTTAATTTGAATCTTTTCTTGATCGGACAAAAAGTGCCTTAGGCATCTTTCAAAGTGATGACATTTATTAATTAAAAATAGGAAAAGTTACAGGTTAAATTGAGTTAATTAACTATTAGAAAAACACGTACTTGGGTTGAAAAAACTAAATTTGATAATATTTATTTTGGTCACTTTTTTAAATCAAATATTCACGTGTGCGTTTTACGAATCTTCCACGTAAAATAGCACCAAGAACATTTGATCGGCATAATTAAGAGCAAACAACAAATAAGAAAAAAAAACTTGTTTACTTTTAAAAGTACGTTAGTTGTCTCTCATTAAATAGTTAAATTTTGCTTTTGGATGACAACAACAAAGATATAACAAAAATACAGAAAAAAATTGAATGCGTTTATAGGAATATGTATAACAGTGTATAATAGAGCGATTCTATATTAAAAAGAACAAAAAGGGGATCTTTTGAGATTTGATATCTTCGATTTCAATGAAACTCGCTACAGATATTTAGATATCGCAAATGTTACTCAAATCACAATTTTTCTTTTTTAAAACTACACTAAAATTAACTTTTATTTTCTATAGCTTAGGAGTTATAATAATTGGGATTTATTTTTGTCCATAACTCCTGAACTAAATATGGCTCCAACTTTTATATCCATATGAAGAAAAGTTATTGTCAACCATATATATAAAAATTTAAAAATTTTAAAAATACCGATTTCTGAGATATAATAGTTATAATTTTTTTATCTCCAACTTTGACTTTTGAACTTTTGATGAAAAAAACTATCTGCCTTATTCATAATAAAATTTTAAAATTTATAAATCATTTATTAATCAAATTTGTATGGAAATTTTGTCTATAAAGTTTTTATAAATATGAAAATTTTATTATGAATAAGGCAGTATGTATCGTTATGAAGGTAATATTTTTGTCTATAATATGCAACAACAATTAAAGATCTACCATGTATATATAAGAAATTCTGAAATTTTATGGTTCGGAAACACTTGGAATGGTCAATGCATGTAGCGAATTTCATTGAAATCGGATATATTAAATCCGATTGCTGTCCGCTTTGACTCAATGTTAGAAATAAAAAATAATTTAAGTACAAATTTTATTTTTTTTCTATTTATTTATTTATTTATTTATTTATGTATTTATCGACCATTTATTTATTTATTAAGATGAAAATAAAATTTGGATTTTTTTGTAACAATTTACATGAAAATTCTTTAAAGTTAAATGAAATAAAATTATTGAAATAGTTACAGTTAATTTGGAAAAATCTAGTTAAAGAATAATACATTTTGTTTTGTTATCAAACTTAATTTTTTTTTTAAATAAACTAATTGAATATAAACATTTTAGTTAAATATAAATCAAGAAAAAAAATTGTTCTTAAATGTCACAAAATGTTTGAAATTTTAGATTTAAAAACTAAAATGACATTCACCCCTATCGTGAATAACAAGTGGAATTTTTGTTCCCGTGAAATTTGTATTTCCCTTAAAGGGAAAAATGCTATCGTGAATCTCCCGTGAAAAAATTTTCCCGCTATCAATTCACAGTGAATTCAAGAAAAAAAAAGAAGAATTAATAAACAAAATAATAAAAATCTAAGAAAACAAATAAAAATAAATAGAAACAAATTAATAATTTTGTTGCCAGAGGAGGAAATCAAGAACCAAAGAATTGTTCGTCGAGATTTGCTGGACGCATCTAAACTATCATCTTTAAGTTCTTCATGTTCGCTGCAGTTTTTGAGCGGACATACCACTTTTGATCTGTCCATACCATAAGATATACAAAGCAAAATGTTACCTTCTTCTTCCATTCAGTGACATTTTTAATAGGAGGGCCAGCGTTATTAAAATCTTCTGTAAGAGCTTTCCAAAAGTCTTTGAAATATTTACAAAACCACAGGCATTATATCGGTGTGTGCCTTATTAACAGATCATGGGCTTAAAATAAATTTTATAAACTTTAATATTCCAATTATAAGAAGAAATACCCCAGCAAAAAGTGAATATTTTTAACGGAAAAAGTGAAAAAACTCGTGGGAAAAAGTCATTCACGATAAGGGGAAATTTATTTTAGCATGAAATCATTCACGGGGAAATTGTCGATAAAACGACTTTCTTGATGCCAAAAGTCGGAAAAAGTTGAAAATAGACGAAAAGTCTGAAAATCGACTATTTAAGAATTGAAAAAGTCGAAAAGTCGAAAAATCGACTATTTGAAAATTAAAAAAAAAGTCGAAAAATCGAAAAGTCGACTTTTTGTTCAAACTATAAAACCCTAGGGAAAACATTTCGAAGAAAAAAGTATTCACGATAGGGGTGATTATTTTTATTAATTCCACAAATTTTAAAAATACATTTTAACAATGTTGCCAGTTTAACAGATTTTGATAAAAACATTTCGAATAAAAGGTTTTTTAAATATTCGCAAGTTTTTTGAAATATTCGCAAATGTTTTTATTTTCATTTAAGAGAATACATTAATTTTGAAAAATAATTTTTCAAATTTAAATTGTAAATTAAGTTTTTAAGTATTTTATTTAAGTTAATATGATTCAATTTTGATAAAATTTAAAGAAAATAAATAATTCGAATAATAATTTTTAAATTTGGAACAAAATACTTTAGTTTGAAATTAGGTTTTCCAAATCTTAAAAAGAACTATGGTTTTGATTAAAAATTTAGTGAATTTCCAATAATAATTATTTTTAATTTCGAATAAAATACTCAAGTTCGAAAATGGAATTTTCAAAGCTTTAGAAAAAAAAAAGGAATTGTTCTTATACTATAATTTAGAAATTTATTTGAATAATATTGAAAAATTAATTAATAGTAATTTGTTTTTAAAATTTAAGAATTTCGAAAAATAAATCTCTAAAATAAAGTAATAATAATAATAATATTATTATTATTTATTAAAAAAACATTAATTTTTTTAAGCTAAAATATAAACGTTTTGAAATTTTATTTCAGGTGAATTGTAAAGCAGAAGGAAATGAAATTTAAATACAAATTAAAATTTAACATTGATTTGTATTTCTTTAAACAATATACTTTTTTAATTTTTAAATAAATTTAAAAATCTGCCACTGAATTTTAATAAATATTTTTTTTTCTTTTTACAGCTTAAACCAAAAACCTTCACTACTTTAAACAAATAACAAAAAATCGATTTGTATCAAATGAAAATTCCTTAATAAAAGAATAAAAAATAATTCTAATTAAAATCACAAGTAAACCAAAAGACATTTAAATTAAAAAAATAACTTAAAAAGAAAAATAATATAAAAAGTATGTAAAAGAATCCAAGAATTAATCAACATGCTGCAGAAAGTGTTACATATTTATTACAGCATTTCAAAAAACATTCCTTGATAAAACTACAAAATTACAAGAAAACAAATCTTACAACACAACAACAACAAAACAAAATTAAAAAAAAATTTAATAAAATAACAAACCAAATGAATAAATATTCAACATACATGGTCAAGAAATCTTCGTATATTTGAGAAAAAAAGTAACAAATTTTTAATAGAAAATCAAAACCAAATTGAAATAAATTGAGAAGGAAACAGCATATCATCACATATCTCTCTTTGTTTTTTTTTGAAAATCCACCACTTGTTGAAAAACATTTAAGGGCAAAAACCCACCTTTTAAATTATATTTATTCTCTTATATTACTCTCTGCATACTAAAACAATAGTGAACAAAAGAAAACAATAACAACAACAACAACAATAACGACAACCAAACTGTCTCCTATAACTCTCAATGAATTTCAATCCAGCCTCTTTGCGCAACAGCCTCATGCATACAAAAATCATGGAATGGACCAATGATGATGCTCTAGAACTTATTGAACAATATCGCTCACATACTGAACTTTGGAATCGTGCCGATCCCAAATATAAAGATAAATTATGTCGCTTTCGCGCATGGTCGGAAATAGCTGAACGTTTTGGCTGCAGCAAGGCTGAAGTCGAACGCAAAATGAACGTCTTATTGACCCAATATCGCCGAGAGAAACATAAAATGTTGGTGAAATTATATCAGGGCATACAACCGAATCCCTCCAAATGGTATGCTTTTAAACGTTTTGATTTTATGGAAGCCGGAGGAGGTTCAGCCAGTGCAATAGCAGCTGGTATAGCAGGCGGAGGAGGTGGTGGTGGCGCTGGTGGTGGTGGTGTGGGCGGTGGTGTTGGTATTAATGTTAGTCTAAATTGTAGTAGCGGTGTTAGTAATAGTGTTGTTACAACAAATGGTCATCATCATCATCATGCTGCTGCAGCAGCTGCCGCGGCAGCTTTCAATGGTTTAGCTGCTGCTGGTTTTGATACCTCAACAACAGCGGCAGCAGCACCAACAACATCACATCATCGCAGAATGAAAAGTAAAGAGATGAAATATTTTGGCGCGGTGAGTACTAAATGAAAACAAAAACATTACAAAAAAAATATGTAGAGAGTAAAATATTTTTCGTTTTTTTTACTTTTTTATTTTTAAATTAAGTATAAAACAAAAATTTGTTTATTTATTTGAGAGTGTTTTGCTGCATTCATCATCAGAATAAGAATAGAAAGGAAATTATGTTTGCAAAGGTAGAGGAGATGGTTAGCCAGGTGTTAGAGTTAGGGTTAAGTGAAGACAAAAACCTTAAGGAATTGAAAAAAAATATTTAAGGAAAATTTGGAAACAAATTAATAAATTTTTTCATTCACTTAATTCTAACTAAGTTATAGTTAAAGTTTATAAGACAATACTTTAAATATTTTTTAAAAATCTATTAAATAAGTCTTAAAATTAAAAAAGAATTTAATAGTTTTTTTTAAATATTTTAAAGAAAAATATTAAAAAAAAAAAGATCTTTAGAATTATAAATTCTGATCTTATGAATTATAAATAACTAACCCAATAAGAACCCAATCACAGCTATAATTAAGGCTCGATAATCGAGGCACAATTATAATCGAGGCTGAGCATGTAAGGTACACTTATAATAAAGGCTGGGTATGAAAGGTACGGTTATATTACATTTAACTACTAGTAGATGTAATAAACCATAGGGCATTGAATCCTGATTACTAATACCATTTTGTAATAAACAATATTCCTTGGGAGGGTCGTTCCTATAATATGATCTTTGGATAGGGGATCAAGATAAATCTGACGGCCAAACAGATCTTCGCATAATTCCAAATCATTACAACTGAAAAAAATTCAAAGAAAATACTCAAGAGAGTATTTGGAAAAACCAAACTCGAAGTCCCCAAGTTTGTATTCCTATAATTTAGTCTCGAGAAAAAAAACTAAATTTTTATTGAAAATTTGTCAAAAATGCTATTAAAAGAAATAAATATTTCCGTAAGTTATCATCACTATTAAGTGCGTTTTTAATTCAAAATGTCATTGATAACATAACATGATTTATAATATCTAATAAAATTTCATTCAAAAGTTTTTTTTTCTGTTTGGAAAATTCCAATATTTTGTTGTGGCTATACTTCTTTTATCTTTTAATTATGTTGAGAATTGGAAGAAAAAATAAATAGTAAATAAAAAATACTGAACCAGACAAAACAACAACAACAGCAACAAATACTATCACACACACACAAATAAAAATAATGACGTTGTAAACAATTTCATGAATTTTGTTTTTCATTTCTTTTTCAAACACAAAAATGTTTTTTATTACTCGTAAATAGTAGTAAAATTGTAAATAACAGTGGGTTGAAATGGGGGAACAGATTTTACTATTTATATTTAGTCTATAAACTAAAAGCTAGTCCATATTTTAAGGACTATAGTCTAGTCTATAATTTATAATCTACACTATAGTTTAGGCTATAGGCTAGACTATAGTCTGTCTATACTCTGGGACTATAGTTGAGTCTATAATTTAGTTTATAGTTTAGTCTATAATTTAGTTTATAGTTTAGTCTATAATT
>MINK01176750.1:2792-15737 GCA_001735545.1 Phormia regina | reverse complement strand
AAATTAAATAGTCGATATCTTTTATGTAATTAAAAAAATAAAAAAAAACTATAGAAGCGAAGGAAGGACAGACGATCCAAAAAGTATATTTTCTAAACCTGACCTAACTAAAACAAGAAAACTAAAAAAATCATGAAGTATTCAATATCGCCTTTCTGATAAATTGCTAATAATATATTTTTTATTAAACTAATAATAAATAGAACGCAGTCATTTAAATTCAGATATCTGCTGAATTTCTCAATTAAGCGAAATTTTCAAGACATTTTAGCCAAATGTATAGACGGACGGACATTACCATTTATCCAAATAAATAGGATATTTAAGTGTTCCCCTGAATTATGCATAATTTTCGATCCATTTAACTATAAAATATACATGGACGGACATTTCCATTGTGTCAAAAAAATCTTAAAATTCTAAAACAGATTTTTAATTTAATATTCAGGAAGAAATAAAACGCCATATACACAGAAAAAATATTTTCCTAAAAATTTCAATTAAATTATTAAACAGAATTTTATAGCCATTTAAAATATTATTTTAATTAAATANNACCTATGAAAAAATTGTATTTAATTATTTAAAGTATCATTTATTTTTATTCAGATTTGATTAATTTATTAATTGATATAATTAAAAAAATAATCGAAAGTCGTTAAAATGTTTTATTTGTAGAAAAACATTTAGAAAATTAAAGTTTTAGGGTCTGTCCCACGATGTCGAACGAAAAATTCGATCGACAAAATATATGGGAAACAATAAAAAAATTTGAAATTTATTTGTTGTTTTCCATAAAAATTGTCGAAACGAAATTTACGTTCGAAATCGTGGGACAGGCTGTTAATAAAAATAATAATTGATTCAATTGAAAAAGTACCCTAAAGTAAGAGAACCGGTTTAAAAGTAGTCATGTGACAGGTTCTTAGGGCTAGTGACCGGTCCCATTTCTGGAACTTTATATGAGAGGAACCTTTCACTTTTGGAGGTGGCTAATTAGCTCCTTGGGACCAGTCACAGAATATGTTACAGTACTTGCTCAAAAGGATAGGTTCAGTCTCAATTAATGTAATACAAATTTTATAAGAATTCTTATGTATATTTTTTAAACATTTTTTATTATTATTTTTATTAAATGCTGCACACGTAAAAATGATATCATAATTTTGTTACATATAATGCTCTTATTAATTTTGTATATTCTTAATACTTTTTTACGCAAATAGTTTTAATATTTAATTAAAGTTTTTATTGTAGAGTATAAAGCAACAGATATTTTGAAATTATAAGCTTAAAAATTGTTTCCGTGCGCAACACAAGAGCGGGAGAATTGTACAGACCATACACAAATATAAAATGTAAGATTTAAGAGCGCCGATCACTGTTTTATGGTCTTTAATATTAACCACTCAGAAAACTCATCGTTATTTCGCGCAATTTCAATTGGATGAGAGAAGTAGTATTTATCTTTGATAAATCAATTAATAGACCATGTATATTATCTTTCCCAGAATTTATCGCCATTTTCGAAACCTATTACCCCAATAGGTGTCGTCTAATAATAATTAAAAATTTGTTTTCATTTTCGCAAAATTAGGATTTTTTGTAAAATTTTCAATAATTTTATTTTAAATAGTGTTTTATTAAAGTTTGAATATTTTTGAGATTTTCAGTCGTAAATTATATTTTGAGGTATCATTGGAAAGGCCTCATTTAAAACTATTGATATATGCATTTATTTAAACCTTTAATTGCATAAATAATATTTTGAGATTTTCGAATTTGAAGTTAAATTTCTTATAATAAAAATTTTAAAATGATATTGAAAGAAACGCGTAGTTTTAGTTCACATTAATTTTAGCAATGAGACGTAATATTTTGGGGATCATATAACAATATACTAATTTTCATTTCTAGTGAGGCACCTTAATATACATATGTCTATCTAACGATAGTTATAACGTATTAAAATATTAAATAAATGTAAATAAAATTATGAACTATATGCAGACATGAGATAAATTTCTGTAATAAACATTTAAAATAAATAACAAAAATATTGTAATAAAATAAATAGTAAACAAAGTCATTTATAACTATTTATTCATTCTATAACAATATTTAATTAAAGTATTTTATTGAGCAGCACGTTTACATGGTTTTTACATAATATACATATATTTGTCGCTTGGTTGGTTGATTCGTTCACTAATCGGTCGATTGGAAAAAATTACTAATGAAAAAAAAGAAACGTTAATAGAATTATTATTGTTATTATTATAAATTTAATAACTATAAATGAGCAACAGTAACTAGCATTTACTAAGTACCAGCAGGTAAATTATTTAAATTAGTTTTGATTGGATTGGTTTGTATCTATGTATATACATATGTTTGGGTATATAAAAGTATTTCGTTAGGAATGTATTAATAGTTAGTTGAATATAATGTACATNNGTACATTTTTAATGTGATTAAATGTAATTATTATTTTCATTTTGTATTTATGTATTTTATTGGTTTATCTTATAAATTTTAAGCTGCAATAATGAAACAAATAATATGCAACGTAGATATAAATATATGTATGTAATATTGATTTTTAACTTAATCATTACATATTAAATTCGTATTGGTATTAGTAAACATATTCATATGTACTGTGTTTTATGGATGGTTTTTTAATTTTTATAAATCAAGGGAAAACGATTAAAATTCAGTTATTAAATAAAATTGAAAATAAATACGCATTTATTGAGAGAATAATGGTTCGTAATGTTTTGTAAAAAATTATTATAGGCTTATTGGAAATACGAACTATTTCATGCTTTGTTTGAACTTTTATAATTAGTGATTTTTTCAAAAAATTAAAAATTACAGTAGTAAATGAAATAGTACATGTATATTAAAGTGCCAATGAAAAAAAGTGTGTTGTAAGACCCTGTAAAATTAAGATAGTTTATGCTTATATCATCCCTAAGATATTTATTCTAATTTTAAATTAACATCAGCTGACTACTTTCAAAACATGTTTTAGAGATACCTGAGTTTTTTTTAATATCATTATAAAAATTCTAAGTGATAAATTAATTTTAGGTTAAACTTTAAATTCTAATAAAGTCCGTTATTATGATCTGAATAATATTTTTTTTTTTTTCAATTGCGGAATAATTAAATTTTTTTTTAAATTTTCCTATTGTTGATGCATATATTTTATATATATCAGAATTTTTTTTTAAATATATAAGTTTTAATGTACCAGCTGAACAGTGATCTATTTGATGCTATTGGGAAAGATCAACACATAATTAACCCTAAAACAGCAAGAGGGTCAACTGCAGGCATTAAATGTATATTCTGCATAAGTTAAATGCCCTAATTGCTTTTGGTATTCCAAAATTATTACGGATATATTGGCAAAAAGGGGTGTTTAGGCGATTAACAAATTATTCAATTATTTTTTTTAACTTAGTCTTTCTTTTAACTTTAATTTTATTAGTCTTATGAACATTTATATTTTTATATATAACAGTTATGGACCATTGAAAATTAACTAATTAATGCAATTATAGACAAGTGATCTTGGTTAAAGGTAAAGAACAGAAATATCAATCAGTAATTAAATAAGACCGTCCAATGATTTCTAAGAAATTATATTGCAAAAATGTCAAATATTCAAAATTTATAAATAATCTTTATATAAAACATAGACAATTTTTTTTATATTATCCCAGGAAGAATGTATAGTTCTTGCACAAGTTCAAGAACACCATAAATAGCCTGAATTTGTTCTTCTTTGCGTTACGACCAATGATTTTTGTTTGAAAGTTGTCAACCTCCATGAACTAGTTCTGTGACGTGTTAGTTAACTAGTACCATATCTATGGAACGCTTCTTAAATAGTTCTTTCATCAATGTTTTTTTTTTTCGAAATTGTTACATCATAAATACTACTGCGTAGTGAAGAATGTTTATGTTAATATTTATTATTCAAGAGACGTATTTACGATTTTATTTCAATTTGAATTTTGTATATCATTTTTTGAAATTTAAGATTTTTATACAATTCTTAAACAGTTCTATAGAAAGTCATCGAGAAACATTAAATTGTGTTCAGAAAATGATGCAGAAGTCATAAAGATTTGTTCTTAACCACTAGTTACCGTAAAAACATTATTTAAAAACCACAAAATAGGTTCTAACTCCAGTGATGTCAATGGGTTGTGGATACCGTTATGATTTTAGAATATCCCAGCAAAAATTGGTAATGGGCATGTAGTTAGAGATTACTTACTTTTCAATGACAAGGTTAAAACTGAAAAATTTTGTATTTGATAAAGTGTTTGTTGTTAAAAACAAAATATATAAAAAAAATCTTTGACAAAAAATATCAAAAAAAATGTCTGACATTTAAAAATACGCAAATCAAATTAAATATTAAAATATTTTACAATTTTCAAATTATTTGTTGCTATTCTTCCTTAAAATATGGTATGTCAAAATATATTAAAGGAGTAGATGTAAAATTTTTATGTCTTTGTTAGTGTATAGCAGGTTTCTTAATAGTGATTTACATATTTCTAAAATTGTTTATTTAAAGTAAGAATTTTAATTAATTACATTCGAAGAACCAGTTAAAAATCTGTATATTTTTCAGCTGGACTTCTGCGAGAGCAAGATACTGAGTGAAACTTCTGCAAGCAAGAGGTAGAACCATAATTGTGTTACATAGGGCAGTCGTTCCGGGAAACAGAGTGAACACGTCAGGATTGTTCACATATTGGCATGGACTGAGAATATGAAGGAATTAACTGTTGGATGGTTATGGTATTATTATATTTCATGAATGCATAATCATGTTTTTTATTTATTTCAAGATTATTTATTGTATATTTCTTTTTAATAAAATTAATGATTAAGGATTAGAAGTAAATATTTTGATCTTATTTCATCGGTTTCCCTATTTTTAACACCAAGAATTAAAAAAATTATATAAATTTTTCAACGTTTTGAAGTTTATTTTTTTAATTCACGTTTTAGAGAATATTCTTATAAAATATTTTTCCACTTATTTGGATCGTACACGTTTCGAAGAGTTATCACGTTTTCAACGAATGCACTGTATTTCAAAAATTGTCAGCATACGAAATTAAACAATTGAACCGAAATATTAAATTATTGTTTACAACATATCAATTTTGCAAAATTTGTTTGTCCTCACACACAACCAAGTCACTTTAATGTACATATACAGTTTTGCTTTTTTAATGGAATTCATAGATTCCATTTAAATAAAGTGGCCATTTTCACTTAAATACCCTTAAGTGATTCGTATAGTTATTAATGTCAGTTATAGTAAAATGAAGGCGGTTTATAATGTTACCATAGTCCTTTTTCCGAAAATTAATGTAAGACTAAGCCATTAAAAAGTAAGTTATGCTTCGACACATCCAAATTTTATAAAGGTATAAAGTTTACTAGTGAAAAAAATTCTTTGCAGATCACTACACATATTTATCAATAAGGTCAACTTTCAGAAATCTTCCATAAGTAAAATTACATATGAATAATTAGTATAATATAATATTCACTATATTCCTGTGGTTTATCTTAAACTTAATGCAAGTATCAGTCCAACAGGTTTAAAAAAAGACTCCTCCCGAATTTTGGCGCATCATAATTACCATGTGATCGATCTTGACAGACTAATATTCTTTCTGACTTCTTTGTTTCTAAAATATATTAAAAATCTTTAAAAACTTCAGATAATCCACATAAGTAGATCAGTCATATGATTATACGCATTTCAGACATATTTATAAAATTCTATCCCAAAATGGTTTTAAAGGATCGCGATTTTTGAGTACTCTGGTCTCCCTTTTGCACTACTAGTAGACCTAACTAAGAGTACAAAATAACATTTTTATATTGTATTTGTTATTTATATTATGAAAAACCAGAATTGTATACACTTTGATAATCAAAAATGAAATGTAATGTAGTAATTTAATTCTCCAAACACAATTTGGTCACTTAATTATTTGTATTCAGGTACATTTTATTAGTATAAAAGTTTTAAAAACACAAATTGATATTTATTGATGTGTATAAAAAATAACCAAAAAGATTTAGGTACAATTTTCAATTTAAATTTTGCACGATATTAACATGGCGTAAAATTGATGGTTTATTAAATGACTAAGAATGAAATTACGAATTTTACAAACACAAGTCACGTAAATAACTAAAACAATTTAAATGCACAAAAAAATTACACAATAAATTATATGATTTACCCTATATCCAAACGTGTATGTGGTTGAATTATTAAATGAAAAAGAATGGAGACATATTTAATGACATTGATATTGATGGGGCGCCAATGTTGCTTTATATATTTAAATATTATGTATAAAAAAAACAAAAAACGTTTTTAAATAAATTCCATTTTAATTAATTCAATAAATTAATTCTTCATGGTTCGGTTCTCTCCCTTCTCTCACTCAATTGAGTGAGTGAAATTGAATTTTGGTGAAAGCTAAAAAAATTGCAAAATTGCAGTTGAAAAGTAATTTTGTAAAGCGATTAAGACACGATCCACACAACATACAACAACTACCAAAGTAGCAACAATCAGACCGTAGTTACAGCAGCTGGACGGACAACTGTTTAAACTGTCAATTGTTAGAGAGAGTGTGCCAGAAGGGTGGTGTATGGGGAGATGTTATTGTGAGGGAAGAAAGTGGGTAAACGGATGGCCGCGTTGACATGCATGTGTCTGTTTTTTTTTTTTTTTTTTTTTTTTTGCATATTTCTTTCTTTTTTTTTTCACTTCTGTGCATTAAAAATTTAATAGTTTTTACTCTTGCATTGCATTTGTTCACTTTTTGTTTCTTCTCGGCTCAGGTCGGTGCCGTTTTTATTCAGTATTTTTTTGATTCGAAACACAAATTTTTAGGCAGCAATAAGAGGTAAAATACAAGTAACTGCTGCGGTTTAAGTGGTCTTGAATGCAAAATTCATTTTATTCTATCGCACTTTTGTTTTTTTAATAAGATTTTAAATGTGAAATATATGGTTGCCCTTATAAGTTTACGGTACATAGACATTCTAGATGCTATAGTTTTGAATATACGCAATTCTCCATATAATATATATTTTATCCTTAATGCTTTTTAGTCTTTATTTTTGAATTCAAAATAATTCAAGTGTCTTGACTTTGGCAAACGTAAGGAATTTGTGATGATTCGTACAAGTGACACGAAAAAACTTATTAAAGTAAACATTATTGAGGGTGATTAGAAAAGTTTTTTTTCTTTTTAACAATAACTTTAATTTGATAAAGTTGATAAAAAAAAGACCATGAGCGGGGGTCTTGTGAGGAGTTTTGGTGGTGATCGGGATAAAGTTTAAAAGTTGTTAGTACATTTTGCTTTTTTGTAAAGTCTTCTCAATGAATATATATATAATTAACGGTGATTATTTCCCCTACAGCGTAAATATACAACAAGCAGAGAAGTTATGAAGTATTGAAAGAGGAACGAAACAACTCCTCATGGCAGAAATCCAGGGGGCTCAAAAGTATTACATCTGACTTATAAAATTGTAATCGACGCCAATTTTCCTCCAATTTCAAATACTTAATAAGCCCTAATAATTCTATAAAAATACCTGCACGTTTTAATTTTATCTCTATTAATAGTTCCTTGAGTTATTTGCATTTGAAATCTTTTAGTCCCACAAGTTTTGCATATTCTTGCTGCAGAATTTTCAATATATATTCCCAAGTCTTTCCAAACAATTTTATTATTTTCTTTTAATTGGTTTAAAAAACAAAAAATTAGTCTGTGTTGAATAAAAAAATGAAGCCGATATCTTTACGAGTCCAAAATAAACGATATTGAATATTGAAAATTGCAAAAATATTGCGTTGAATATTCTTTTTTGGCAAAGAATAAAATTTCTTTAACCAACATATAAAAATTATAATAGTTTGGCAGAATCTATGCAAAGAGGACTTTAAAATAAAAAGGCAACCGCTCATAACACAAGTGGTCAATGTACACACCTCCGAATTTGACAGATTTCGAAAAGAAAGTTTTGATTTTAGTTTATGATTTTCTAAAATCCCAAAAACACAAATCGGCAACGAAATGCAGGTTTAGGAATCTATAAAATGATATTAAGAGTTTTTAATAAAAATCTACGAGACTTCGGAAAAATTGTGGGTTTTATAGTCGAAAATGTGCAAAGAAAAAATTTTACTGGGATCTTCAGCACTTTTGGGAGAATGGGTGGATTCCTTTTATACAAAATCTAAAGTTTTTTTGTTTTTCTCATTTCTACACTATAAGTCTAATATTCAAAGAATTTCATTAAGATATTTTACTAATAAAGAGGCGTACTACAGATAAAAATGAATAGTTTCCAATAAAAATCACAAATTTTATATTATCATTCAGAAAAGTATATAAATTTTAATTTTTCATTTAAAATTAGAAACATGGAAGACTGAAATCAATATATTTATATAGAACCAAAACTTTAGAGTTAATAAGTCATCGGATATTTTCACCGAAATCCAAATATGCCCTACTGTGCACTGTATCAATATTACGATATCAAATTAACTAAAAATCCCCAAAATGGCCTTTTTTTTTTGGAACAAAAAATTAAAGAATATTGTCTTCTAAAGGTTAGTATACAGGACACCTCCGTGGTTCAATTTGGTTTCCGTTGTGATACCCTGAGGGATATGATATATATCACATTCCAAACGACGCATCTTATATGAGGATTGATCTTCTAAAAATGTCAAAGCAAGATGATCTATCTGAAATTTTAAAATTTCTTATAACCAAAGAGAACTGTCACAGTTGACATAAGAAAATGCCCACAGTCCTTTCCTCATCATTGCAACTTCTGCAGAAGTCCATTAGACATGCGGTAGTGCCTTTAGTTGGTCCGCATCTTCTGTCGAAGGAGAGAACCATTTCAAAAAAATTTCTTCTGGCGTATTTGATGACCCTTAAACAATACTAGCTCCACACTTATAACGTCTCACGATCTTGTCATGTACCGGCCTGATCATCCTACTTAATATCGAAAACCGAACTTAAGAAGTGAGTTAATCGCAGGTGACTGTCCGCACAAAAAATCTGGATATCCCATTAACAAACCAATTAAATCATCAACCGTTACCGCTCTTTTTGTTTAAATGTTTTCACTAGTCGGGAATGGTAGACACCATATTTTCCTATCAACACGAAACTTAAAACTACGAATTTTAAAAGAATTATTGTCCGTAGAAACAAACTCGACATTTTCTTAAATATTGTTTCCGTTTCTATATAAATCTTTATAAGTTCTTTTTAAAAAAATAGTTCCAAAATAACCTTTTTCAATACTGCACTCACATACATACCCTAAAATTAATTCAACTGTGTTACAATTTACTTCCTAAGTATTTGCACCCTATAAGCATTTAAATAATAAACTTTAAATAAATGTTGTAATCAATATACTCTCAATTTCTTTTTTCTTCTTTTCAAAACTATAAAAAATCACTTTATGATTTATTGACTTGTCTGATTAAAAAACATCTACAAAGAAAAAAATAATAATCAATGTCAAGATATTTAATTTCCTCTTTAAATTTTGAAAACCTTAGACAACAAAAACAAATAATCCACACGTATCAGTTTACAAAACCAGAACGCTAAAACACACACACACATATTCTTATACTCATTTCTAAAAAGGTGTGAATTTACCACCACTTAAGGACTCATTTATAGATTTTAAACACAAAAGGACAATAAAACGGTGAAATTATATTTCAGCAGATTTTAAACACACACACATACAAATACTCTCATGCACAAAAATATTATTTTAAATTGTGATAAATGAATTGAAGATGAATATAGATGAGAATAAAACAACACAAAAACCATAAGGGGGATGAATACAAATACATATTTATGTAAATCACTTACTACCACACAAACATATATTGAACTCAATGTTTAAATGAGCATAAAAAGTCAAATGGAAATTAGAATAGAATAGTAAAGGAAATAAAAACCTTAAACCTTGTTATAAATGATTGTTAAAATGATCCTTGTTGTTTGTTGCTCTTCACTTGTAATGTGGTCGCTAAGTGTGTAAAAGTGTTTTTGTTTGTTTATTTATTTAAATTTAGAAAAACAAACTAAGGATTGTTTTAGAATCAAAGGTTGTCCTTTCCTTTGTCATCGTTAAACCTAAAAAAATGAAGAAGAAAAAATATTTGTAGCAAGAACTACTCATATGTTGTAGTATATACATATCTATTTGCATATAAACTGTTATTGTGTGGTGGATATGTATTTAACCCTTTGAAGGCAAATTTATTATTATTTATACCCTACACCACCATAGGTGTATTATGCTGTTGTGCTAAAGACATAATTATTCAAAACCCACCTTAAAATATACCAATCGAAAATATACCAATTACTTTTTAACTCGATCTAAAAACCGCCTTAAAATTATAATTTTTTTTTATGAAATTCAATGAAAGAAAAGAAGTTGTATAAAATTATTAACTATTGTGCCAAATTTTATGAAAATTGGTCCACAAATGACCATAGCTCCCATATAATCCCTTCTTCTTGAAATCACTTTAACGCGAATAAATCCCCTACGAATGTTAATTTCAAGTGGAAAATCGTCACAAATAAGTTTTATATTAGTAAAAACAACATTATCGAATTTAATGAGACTGAGTCCATAATTTACCGTAGATCCCATGTGAACCCACTTCCGAGAATCGTCCTGAAGTGCATAAAATCATCCAGATGTTAATACCAACCCATTTTATATTTGTATATTTTGCATTTAGTAAAAGTGTTAGTCTACAAGGGCACACAGGTATAATATTCCCGAATTGTTATGCCCAATGGTGTAGGATATTATATTGTCGGTCCTGACCGATTATATCTTTTTCTCTCGTTTTAATTGAATTGTTCTTTAAGACTTTTGCACTTATGTAGTTCAGTGTGTTAGTAACAGAGGTATTTTGGGACCCTGTGGACCCAACCCCTGTAGGTCTAATAATTCAAACTCAAAATTAAAACCCGCCTACACTTCTATTATCTTAAATTGTATTAAAATCTAAAATGCTGTTCGACGATTCCTGACTTATTCCCATTTAAGTTTTTGAATGAGATACTCTACTTTAGCTATGGGGTGGAACGATATCATCTTTCTCGGAAAAATTAGAAAAGCCTAAAAATGTAGGAATGTAGGATGTGAAATTAATTACACAGGACAATTTGTTCATAAATGCAAGGAACAAGTTTGCATGTAGCAGCATACATTTGCGTATAAATGTATGAGTAATAACTTAATTTGACAAGAGGAGGTCAAGTTTCTATTGTGTATTAAGCAGAAGAATAAACCTTTTTATATAAGTATTTAGTATCTAAGAAATGCTAAAATATGGAGATTAATAATTGATAAAAAAGAGTTAGTGGAATGTAAATTGATCGTAAAATTTCTTGAAGGAGTTAAAACTTACCATTTTTGTAATTAATATTTAATAAAATTAATATTTGAATGTTAATAGAATTAAAACGAATAGTGTGAATTTATTGCAATTTCAGCATAATATGTATGAATTTGTCTTAAAATCTCAGAATTATAAAATGTACACTTTTTTACTTGAAAATACCCAAAATCCCAATTCTTAAAAAACGTATTAAACAAATTGATTTTTTTCATTGAAATGTTTACTCTGTCATTATAAGAGGCCTGGGTGTTTACCTTACATATATAACTATATATTTAAATTAATTTGAAGTCCATTTTTTGAAAGCATCTATTGCATAAAACGAGACCTGAGTGTATTTATCTTTACAGCTAACACGTGTTAAAGTATTAAAAAGTTTTGGCAATGAACCAACCAACGTCGAAGAGCACTGCTTCAAGATAGGTAATAGTATACTATCCGCCTCAGGAGGTTATACTAGGATCTTCTATAAACATATTAACGGAAAAAGATCGAAAATATATATTCGTTAATACTGCCGCTTAATAAACACTTTTTGGTTTATTTAGTAAAAAATATTTAAGAAAATTTAAGACATATCGCACACACACCTTTTATATTTTGTATAAAACAAAAACATATGTACCCTTAATAGTCTCTTTAATCCATCAAGGGTTAAATATTTTTTATTCAAAAGGATTTAATAGAAATTTATATATTCAAATCTCAGTTTTTGCTGTTTTTATGAAAATCTAAACAAACATACCTATACGATAAAAAAAACATGACTTATGTTTAGAGAAGAAAAAACCTTTACACTTACAAATACAATAGTCATCATACCCTTAAACCACATACATACACACTCGTACATACATAACTGCATGTTAAGGATGAGCGCGGAAATAATATACCGACACAAGAAAAAAATACAACTCGTGGTAGACACGTGATTCAAAAAAACCATAAATTCTCAACACAAATTTTAAGTGTTTAAAATTTTAACACTCAAATAAAACTGAAATCATAAGAGATTTATATTCGTGAGAATGAGTTGCAGGATATGTGAATACAAATAAAGAAAACAAAAAACGGCAAATTTTTAAGGTTGTTGAAAGATTCATTTGCCAAGATGCTATAGAAAAACATATGTTTGAAAAAAAATTGTTTCTAAAAAATCTTTAATCAAATATTCATTATTTTGTATCATAAATGTGGAAATAAAACGGAAAAAGGAACAAAACGTAATAATTTTAATTAGAAATAAAAAACACATATAAGAAAAACGGAAGTTAAAAGTTAAGATAACTTCTTTAAAAGAAAAAAACTGTAAGATTATTTGTTAAAACAAAATCTTATTTAAACCCCAATATAAAATAAAATCTTAATATTTTAAATAAAATCCCCCCAAC
>MINK01176747.1:0-14773 GCA_001735545.1 Phormia regina | reverse complement strand
ACTAATTTATAAAAAAAAGTACAAAATATTTAAATGCCTTAATGTATTAGTGTTAAGCAAATTTTACCTTCATTTCTCAAAAATAGTACCAATTTATAATAAAAAAAATAATAATATTCAAAAAAGTACAAAATTTTTGAAAAAGTACCAATTTAAAAAAAAAAAATTGAAAAGTACCAATTTTAGAAAAGTTTTAAATTCAAAAAAATTAAACTTATCGAACTTATAAGACAAACGAAATTTTTTTGTTTGTCTTATAAAGACAGGGGATTAAATAAATTTAATATTTTCCAAAAAAGTACAAATTTTTAAATAAAAAAATCCAAAAAGTACCAAGTTTTTTAAGGAGATACTAATTTGTACAACTTTTTTAAAAAATGTAGCAATCTTCAAAATGTAATAATTTCCCGAAAATATTCCAATTTCAAGTATCTACGAATTTTAAAAAAAGTACTAATTCCACAAAAAGGTACCAAACATGAACTAAATGAACTAGGACTGCAATAGAACTAAATTAGGAATTCATTTAGAATTGTAATATAAAAAAATATATATTCTAAATATTTAGATTAGTTTGGGGACTTTCGCTTTAGAAAATGTTTGTTGGGGGTGTATGTATATTTATTTATAAGCATATGTGTGTATGTGTATGTTTTACTGCGTTTATGTATTAGTATTAAAGTGTGTGTAATTTTTGTGTTAAAGACAATGGGAGTACTTTAGACGCCGGCTGTATTTTAATACATGTCACCGCAAAAAAATATATATTTTACTACTTCTACTATAACATCAATGGACTAAAATGCCAAATAGTTTGGGGAAGGATAGCCAACTTATAATTATGGATTTTATATTTAAAATATTCTAATTTTTTTTATAAAAATCTTTTTAAAAATATTTCAATTAATTTCTTTTTTTTCAAACCAAAATTATTTAAATATTCTTTTTCTAATGCTGTATATTTTTTAGCTAACCTTCCCCTTACCCACAATGATTGCGTTTAATATATATATATTTTTTTTTCATCTTCTAATATTGATTTGAAAATCGTATTTAAATCAAAGCCTTTACTTTATTAATCAAAATACTTAAAATGAGAAAGTGTGTGTTTAGCATCTACTAACTAGTCTTAGTAATAGTAATAGAAATAATAGAAAAAAAATAGAAAAAATTGAAGAAAAAGATGCATTGATTACAATTGCAAAAAAAAAATCATAATTTTATTTAATAATGAAAAGACAACAAAATGCGCATATTTAGTAAGCGTTTTTAATGTGATTGTAAATCATTTTCTTATCAGCACTCGAAAGAGCTAGATTAATAAATCATATAGCGACAATATGAGCAATTAGATTAATTTAAACAAATTATATGTTAATAATTTATTAAATAAATTTAGTGTTGTTGTGGATAAAATTACAAAAAAAAAAAAAACTAAAGTGTTTGTTTCCTTTAAAAAAAGAATATTTGAAAAACAAAAAGGAACAAAAATGTTACAATTTTATTTTGTGACCGACACTAACGGGTAAAATAAATGGTTAAATATCACTTTTCTTTTTTTGAAAAAAAAAAAAGAGATAATCCTTTAAGATATTTACTCGTTTTTGCGATCACAAATTACAAAATTGTAATTAAAATCATCTATTAAAAAAAATAATAAAAATATTAAAAAAGTGCTTCAGAAAAGTGTGTTAAATTTAGTTAAAATAAAATAAACGACGACATTTTTTTTAAATTAAAAAATGGATTTAATATTCAATATCCTAATACCCATTTAAGTTTAAAAAATAAAATCAAAATCTTTAATTGTAAATTATTTTATCGTCTGACAAAATTTAAACAGACAAAAAAGTTCTAGAAATAAAATTAATAAATATTCAAAATTAATTAAAACGATTAAAATCTTTAGCCAACAAAACTTATAATTAACAATCGGAGGAAATTTTTCGTCATAAAAATGCTATAAAAATAACTTCAACTTATTGTAGAGATCTTAACAAGTAGCTCATTATAAAGGATATGATGAATTTATTGTCCGACAGATTTTTAAAACAATCGACAGTTTTCAATATCTTTTTCCTTTAAACAAAAAAATATTTAAAAGGGACTTTAGGCAAATTTATAAACCTCATGATGTCTGAGTTCTTTAAACTTATTTAATAATTTCTTTGTCGCCCGACAAATGTCCACGATTTCTTTCTCAATTGGAAATATTTAACAAAATAGAAAAATCTTGATATATTTGTCGTCCGACATATCCTTTTTTAAATCAATTTTATTTAGTTCAGTTCTAAATTAAATTAAAAAAAGGGTTTTAAACCTGAATTATTTTTTTTAAATAGAACTGAACTAGAACTGTAGTAAAACTGAACTAAATTTGAACTAGAACTGAATTTGAACTGAACTAAACATGAATTAGAACTGAACTAAAACTAAATTAGAACTAAATTAGAACTGAGTTAGACCTGAATTAGGACTGAACTAAAGCCGAACTAGAACTGAGTTATACCTGAATCGGAACGGAACTAAAACTGAACTAAAACAGAACTAGAACAGATTTAGAACTGAACTAGAACTAAACTAGAACTGAACTAGAACTGAACTAGAACTGAATTAGAACTGAACTAGAACTAATCTAGAATTAAATTAGAACTGAACTGGAACTAAAATAAAACTGAACTAAATTTGAACTAGAACTGAATTTGAACTGAACTAAAATTGAATTAGAACTGAACTAAAATTGAATTAGAACTGAGTTAGACTTGAATTAGAACTGAAATAAAAACAAAAAACTGAACTAGAGCTAAACTAAAACTAAACTAAATTTGAACTGAACTAGAACTAAGTTAGATATGAACTAAAACTGAATTAGAACTGAACTAAAACTGAATTAGAACTGAAATAAACTTGAATTAGAACTGAACTAGAACTGAACTGAGCTAGAAGCAGGCGCGGATCCAGCTCAATCTTTTGGGGAGGAAAATATAATGATTTTCACTACTATTTTTTAAATTTTATGATTTAGAAAAATTTCTTCATTAAGAGGGAAATTTCCCTTTTTCCCACCCCGTGGATCCGCGCCTGGCTAGAAGTGATCTAGAACTAGACTTAAGATGAGCTAGAACTTATTTAAAACTAAAATAGAAATAATTTAGAACAGAAATAAACTAAAATAGAACTGAATTAAAACTAAACTGGATTCAGAAACAAAGTTGAATTGATATACAATTGAACTAAAACTGATTCAGACTTGGACTAGGATTGAATTAGAATTAAACTGGAACTGAACTAGGACCGATTTTGAAATCAGCTAAAATTAAATTGGAACGGAACTATAACTGAACTAAAGCAGAACTAGAACTGAATTAATATTGATTTACAACCGAACTAGAGCTAAATTAAAATTAAATAAGAACTGAATCAGAACTGAAGTTAAATTGATATACAACTGAACTAAAACTGATTTTGAACTGAATTAGAATTAAATCTAAACTGTAATTGAATTAGAGCTAGAACTGAACTTTTAGTGAACTAGAACTGAGTTAAAATTAACCAAGAATTGAACTAGAATTAAGATAGAACTAAACTAAAGCAGAACTAGAACTTAATTAAAATTCATTTAGAACCGAACTAGTGCTAAATTAGAATCGAAATAGAATTAAACTAGAACTAAACTAGAACCACCTCAGAACTGATTTTAAAGTGATTTACAACTGAATCAGAACTAAATTTGAATTGAGCTAAAACTTAACTAGAGCTGAACAAGAGTTGAACCCGAACTGTATTAAAACTGAAGCAGAACTAATAAAGAAAGCTGAATTAACTAAATTGAAACTAAATGGACTAGAAATGATTTAAAATTTACTGAGAACTAAAATAGAATTGTACTAAAACTAAACTGAAAAAGTACTAGTACTACAGAAAAACTGAACTAGAACTAAATAAAAGCTGATTTTGAACTGACAAGAACTGAACTAAAACTAAACCAGAACTGAACTGAACTCAAACGGAACTATACCTGAACTGAATTAGAAACTAATTGAGACTAAATTTTGAAATGGACTAGAAATTATTAAAAATTAAGAGAGAACTAAAGGACAACCGAACTAGAACTGATTAGAAATTGTCTGAGAATTAAAACTTTATAATTTCCTTATTAAATTTATTTCATATATATTCAATAAATACAATATTAATTCTACCTTAATAAACTTTATCTTGCACTAGAACTACATAAAGCTTATAATAATCTTATAAAAACTTATAAAATAATAAAAAATAAGTAAAAGATAAACTAAAAATACAAGGAAATATCATTATAAAAATGAAAAAGTAATAAAGTCTCTAATGAAAATAGCAAAAAGAAAGAAAAAAGTAATATTTTTATAAGAAAAACTAAAAGTAGATTAAGTAAAATATAAAAAAGTAAAGGAAAGTTTTTAAAAAATGTTGTTTATAAACTAAGAAAATGTGTTAAAATAACTTTAGTACAAGGAAGCGTCTAAGTAATATTATTTGAAGGAAATGAAAAACAACAACATGGCTTATGATTAATGCGAAAGAGAAATATTTTAATAAATTAAAGAAATAAATTTTATATTATTTTAAAATTATTAAAGAAAATTTTATAAGAATTTTAAGAATTAACAATTGTTTTGTTATATATTTTAATTAAGGAATTGTTTAAAATTTATATATTTATAAATATAAATTTATTTTAAAGCTTTATATTTATGAATATTAAGGTAACAATTAATATTATTTTATTTATTTATTTTTTTTTTTTATTAAATATCCTCCCACTTTCAATTTGAGTTTGAGGAAAAACTAATAAATCAAAACACATTTTTTTGTTCCTTTATTTTCATATCATCCTTCTAACAGTTAATAAAAAAACATAATAATACAATAATACATTTCAATTTCATTAATGCAAATTTAAATATAAATTTACCTTTTCAAAGAGTAGCTGGGCTATTGTTTTATTTTCTTATTATAATACAAATCTAAAAAGGATGGTTAAGCATTGGCTGGAATTGAATATTAACAGGCCGGTAACCATGAACAACAATTCCAACAAAAATTATTCTTAAAACGAAAAAAAAAAAAAATGAAAACAAAAGAAATGAAATGAACAAAAACAACAAAGAGAAAAAAACCTAAAATCAGTCTTAATAATGTATTCAAATCCCCAGGTAATATTAAGCAGTTGTTACTATTGGCAACATTGATTGTGGGTTGTTTGTTGTCAGAGATAAAGAGAAGAGAATGCAATAAAAACAAAACGCCTACACAGAAAGAAATAATAATGGCCAACTGGATAAATGATGAATAATCTTGGAAATAAACTATGAAAGAAATTTATGTATAATTAATAGAGGAGACTAACAAGAATTTGATTAAGAGCTAAATAAAGTTGAATAAAAGGAATTATTTGCAAGGCACGTGTAAGCAAATAAGTTAAAATATTTATATTCAAAGAAATATTTGAAAAAATATTTATATTAAAATAAAATAATCAATTATGTAGTTCTAGGAAGATAAAGGTGTTTTCTGAAAGTTTCAAATAGATTCTTTTAACATTTTATAATTAAAATAATTTAAAGGAATTAAATAAAAAAATAAAATAAAATATTAATTACTAAATATTAAATATTAAATATTAAATATTAAATATTAAATATTAAATATTAAATATTAAATATTAAATATTAAATATTAAATATTAAATATTAAATATTAAATATTAAATATNGAATTCTTTAACATTTTCCAATAAATTAAACAAAGTGAATATATAAGGAAATAGCAAATAAATTTATATGTTAAATTTTAAAGTGATATATTATCATTTTAAATTAAAATATTAAAAATAATTTAAATATTAACAAGTAGTTCAAATATACACTTAAATATTAAATATTAATAATGATATAATCAATATTAGAAATATAACTTAAAATAATCTAAATATAAATATTAAATAATTAATATTAAATATTAAATATTTAATAATAGTCATAAAAATATAAACTTAAACAAATAAAATAATTTAATATAAATATTAGAGTAATTTAAAAATAAATATTAAATATTAAAATATTAAAATAAAAAATATTTAAATAATTTAAATATTAAATACTTAAATATAAATATTAAATGAATTAAATATTATATTATAAAATAAATATTAAAGATGATATAAATAGTTAAAATATAAATATTAATATTAAAGATAAATATATAAAATAAATATTAAATATATTTCAGTTCATAACCAGTTATCATATATATTAGAAAAAGATCTTATTATTTTAGTTTATTGTAACATTTAAAAGTTGCAAAATGATTTTACAACATACAAACAAGACACGTTAATGAAATCATTATAAGATTAAAAAATATTTTTTAATTATATTCTCAAAATAAAAATTTTTATTTGTATGGAGCCCCTTAAGATAGTGCAGGTTATTTATCTTACTATAATATATAAGTATTATATGGGTCGAAAAAACATAATGTATAAAAAACTTTTAATCACTTTATACTATTATTTTATATAATAACTCTATTTTTATAGACATGGAAATTATGACACTAATATTCCAGACAAATAATGAAATCAAATATAGATAAAAAATTATAAACGAGCAAGGTGAGTTTCTAAAAAAATATAAAAAAAAAAAAATGCAAAAATAGAATCTTTTATAAAAATAAGACATTTTTTATTAATTTATTAATATATTAATAATTATAAATTAATTTTTGAAAAATGTTACTAATAGTAATTATCGCGAGCCTTAAACACAACAATTTCAAAAAGTTTGTAATTAATTAGATACTTTTATTTAATATCATTGTAAGTGCCTGTAAATAAATTACCCACCCCTCGTTAACTATTACTCTCATTATCGATTTATCTAATGAATGATGTTAGTTTTTGGTGATGAGTGTGTATTATGTACTAGTCTTCGGGAGTGGTATGTGTAGTAAGTTATAGAATATTAATAAATTGCAATTATCGTCTTGTTTATTTTATAACATGGTTGTTACTAACTAATAATCACATTCACAGGTAATATAGTTACATACTAAACGTTCTTACTTATTCTACCAATCATATCCTATATGTGCTCATTTTATCTGAAAGATATATAATCTATATTTGCGTCACAACACGTTCCTTTACCTTTCCCTTTTTTCTATTTTACAAATATTGCAAATCATCAATACAAAGGAAAAAAACATATTAGTATTTTGAATAGTTGTTAAGAGTAGAATATCGTCGTTTTGCTGAATGTGTATTTTGCTGATCTATGAAAGCATTTTTTAAATATCTGAGACTAAAATACAAGAAAAATACATTTTAACCCCAAACCTTAAAGTCATTTCGCTTATTACTCAGAGTGTAAAATTGATCAACTTTCTGTGTTAGGCAGATTATTGTCCTATTACAGTTTCGGGTATATTCGCGCGATAAAAATATGAAGAATAAATTGCAGTCGCTCTTTCAGATAATAATGTAACTACTCTTGGAGAGGGAAGAAAAATTAGTAATAATTATATTATTTATAAAAATATGAAAATTTTAATATAATTTGTAAACAAAATTCACTTAATCTATATATATTTATCTATAATTTTTAATCTAATTAAAATATAAATTGAAATCAATTATCCATATAAAATCTAGTTTATTTTTATGGTTCTAGATATCAAGTGACATTCTAAATACATGATCTAATCTAATATCATTTTAAAGAATCATAGCTTCTCAATTCATAGTTCTCATTCACTTTAATTCATACAGTCTACGTTCTACTTGGAAGAAAACATTCATAGTATCAAATATAATCAGTTCAGATGGTTTAGTTTAGTCATTGTCAGATTTATTCACGTTAGTTTACTTGGTTCATTCTAAATATTTAGTTCAACTGGTATTTAATATCAATCTACGTGATTCTAGTTACACAGTTCAAATAAGTATCTAGATCAATCTTTAAATCATTCTGGTTCAGTTCATTTAGTTTCTTTTTTCGAATTTATAAATTTAGTTAGATCTTATTCGTATAAAAATAAATAAATAAATAAATTAAATTAAATAAATAAAAAAAAATAAATTAAATAAAATAAATAAAATAAATTAAATAAATAAATAAATAAATAAATAAATAAATAAATAAATAAATAAATAAATAAATAAATTCTGGTTCAGTTCAAGTTAAATTTGATTTCAGTTCTAGTTCAATTTTAATTCTAGTTTAGTTCTAGTTCAGCTCTATTTCAGTTCAAATTCTGTTCTAGTTCAGCTTCATTTCAGTTTCAGTTCAAGTTCTATTCTAGTTCAGTTCTAATTCAGTTTAGCTCTAGTACAATTGTAGTTCAGTTCAGTTCCAGTTCAGTTCCAGTTCAGATCTAGTTCAGTTCTAGTTCAGCTTTGTTCAGTTGTAACCCAGTTCTAGTTCAATTTTACTTCAATTTTAATTCTAGTTTAGTTCTAGTTCTATTCTAGTTCAGTTCTAATTCAGTTCTAGTTCAGTTCTACTTTAGTTCTAGTTCAGTTCTACTTTAGTTCCAGTTCAGTTCTAGTTCAGTTCTAGTTCAGTTCTTATTCAGTTCTAGTTCAGTTCTAGTTAAATTCTAAGTTCTAGTTAAATTCTAAGTTCTAGTTAAATTCTAAGTTCTAGTTCAGTTCTAGTTCAGTTCCAGTTCTTATTCAGTTCTAGTTAAATTCTAAGTTCTAGTTCAGTTCCAGTTCTTATTCAGTTCTAGATCAGTTCTAGTTCAGTTCTAGTTCAGTTCTAGTTCAGTTCTAGTTCAGTTCTAATTCAGTCCCAGTTCAGTTCTAGTTCTAATTTAGTTCTAGTATGGTTCCGGTTTCGGTTCTACTTTATTTCTGGTTTAGATTTAGTTCTAGTTCAACTTTAATTGTAGTACAGCTCTGGAACTATTATTTATGTTTTCATATTTTTTATTTTTTCAAAGAATCTGTTTAATTTTCTTTTAATTTATTAAATATCGTTATTGTTAATGTTTTGGTTTTATTTTAATTTTAAATTTACTCAAACATGACATTTTCATAATAATTAAATCTGTCATTTAAAGTGACATGCGGTAATTTATGTCAACATTAAAATTATTTTAATATGAAATTTACACAATTGTGGGTTTTGAAGACAAAAAAATAATAATAAATGAAACAAAAGCAAATTAAGTTTTCTTAAGGAATTTAAAAAAACATAAACAAAGAACAAATAAAATTTGTATGAAAAAAAATTGAAATCTAAACAAAACCTTAAACCAGAAAAATGTACATAAAACAATTTAGAGGAATTTAAATTAAAATATTTATTAAAACAATTTAACTTAATTAAAAGAAAATATATTAAATATCTTTAATATTTTATGGCTTTTAGTAAAATGATTTCTATATCCTTATTAATTTGCTGTTAAAAGCTTTTATTATTTAATTTTATTTTATTAATAATTGTTGATCAACGAAGCGTATGTTTATTATTAATTTTGTATAATACAATTAATATTAAACATATGTTTGGTTGGAATAATAGAAAAACATGTTTGTTTTATGGTTAATGTAGAGTTTGGATAAAGATAACAAATATTTAGACAAGAAATAAAGGAAGAGAGGAAGTAAGACTAAGAATTGAATTATTATTAATAAAAGGAAAATCATTTAGGAGCATAAGGTATAATTTAAAGAGTTTTTGAAATAGATTTTATTTTTCTTAAACTTTTTAATTACCCTGTTTTTAATTTGACATGTTAATCAGTTTTATAAAATGTCTAACAAAATTTTCAACAATTGTCATCATCATCACTATTTTTATTAAATTAATAAAATTCTCATTATTTAATTTTAGCAAAAATTATGTTAAATGTTTAAAAATATTAAATACAAAATTTATCTCTTAAATAAATATTTTCTTATTTAATTTATTTGTGAAAAAACTTGTGTAATAATTTGTTTTATTTTACAAAAGAAAATAAACAAATATAGAGAAATATTTCAAAGATAAATTTAGAAAGAAATTTCTGTTGAAATTTAGAAATTTATTTGTGTTTAATGTTATTTTTGCCTTTTGTGTAAATGACTTTAAGTCTTAAGTAAATAGAAAAATATTCTCTTACATTTACAAGTAAATAAATAAAGAAATTTATAATTGGGGAAATGTTTATAAAGACAAAATATATGAGAAGTTAGAGAAAAATTTATTTAAAATCAAAGGTCTTAAATTAGGTTAAATTTGGGGACATTTTAGATCTCAATTTAGATTTATTGTCGGCTCTTGTTAGACCAGAATGTAAGCTTTAATTGTGTTCTTTCTTTAGAGCCTTATTTAAGTTTTAATCATTAGAATTAAAAGCTCTTAGTGTTTTATTATAATTTAAAATAATTAATATTAATCATACGTCCCATATGTTTTTTATATTAAATCGGAATAAAACCTTTTTTCTACAAGATTTTCTTATTAAATTTCATTCAATTATGTAAATCCAATTTTTCAAGTTATCTCTTTTTAAATTTTTATTAATAATGGGTCTTAAATTTGCTTAATCCAAGGGCCTTTTTAGGTTCAAAATTATTTTAATTATTGCTATTTTTAGAAGACAATTTTAGCTTTAATTATATCCCTTTTTAAAGCCTTGTTTTAGTTTTAATCATTAGAATTAAAATCATTAAATTAATGTTTTATTATAATTTAAAATAATTAATATTAATCATACGTCCCTTATGTTTTTTATTTTTGATTTGAATAAAACCTTTTTTCTACAAGATTTTATTATTGAATTTGCGCAAAAACTTTGAAATTTTATTGAATTTAATTTTTCAAATTACCAGTTTTAAAATTTTCATTAATGAAGGGTCTTAATTTTGCTTAAACTAAGGTCCTTTTAGTACCAAAATTACTTAAATGCAATTTTAGCTTTAATTATGTCCCTTTTTAAAGGTTTATTTCAGTTTTAATAATAAGAATTAGAAGTTTTAAATTAGCTTTAATCATTTTAAAATAATAAATATTAATCATACGTCCCATATGCTATTTATTTTAAATTTAAAAACCAAGTACTTTATAGAGATTTTATAATTAAATTTAAGAAAATCTTTTAAAATTGATTATATTTCTTTCTTGAAATTATCACTCTTAAAATGTTCATTAATCAAAGGTCTTAAATTAGTTTAAATTTTGGGTCTTTTTAAGTTTAAATTTAGTTTAAATTGTTTTTATTTTTAAAATAACAATGTAAGCTTTAATTATGTCCCTTATTAAAGTCTGGTTTCAAATTTAATCATAAGAATAAGAAGTTTTTAATTAGTTTTTATTTAATTTAAAATAATTAATATTAATCATACGCCTCACGTAATATTTAATTTAAATTTTAATAAAATCTTTTATTTTTAAAAGATTTTATAATTAAAAACTAAGAAAAATTTTTAAAATTCATTGAATTTCATTCTTGAAATTATCATAAGCCAAAGGTTTTAAATTAGTTTAAATTTAGAGCTTTTTTAGGTTAAAATCTAGCTTTAATTGTTTCTATTTTTTAAATAATTATTTTTGCTTTAATTGTATTTCTTTTAAGAACCTTATTTCAGCTTTATTTATTCGAATGGAAGGCTTTAGTTTATTTTTTTATTTAATTTAAAATAAATAATTTTAATCATACGCCACATATGTTACTTATTTTAAATTTTAAGAAAACTTTTTATTCTTGAAAACTTTTTCTAATTAAATTTAAGAAAAAATGTTTTAAAATTGATTAAGTTTTCTTTCAAAAAACTTTCCCTTTAATATTTTAATTATTTAGGGCTTGAATTAAAGGCCTTTTTAGGTGCAAATTTAGCTTTAACTGTTTTTATTTTTACAAATCAAAAATTTAAGCTTTAATTATATCCATTTTTAAAGCCTTATTTCAGTTTCAATCATTAGAGTTAAAAGCATTAGATTATTTTTTATTTAATTTTATATAATTAATAATAATCATACGTCTCATGTGATATTTAATTTAAATCTTAATAAAACCTTTTATTTTTCAAAACTTTTAGTATTAAATTCAAGATTTTTTTTTTTAAATTCATTAAATTTTCTTTTAAAAATATTCCATCTAATATTTGAATTATTTAGGGATTAAATTAAAGACCTTTTTAGGGTCCAAATTTAGCTTTAATTGTTTTTATTTTAGAAAACAATTATTTAAGCTTTAATTATATTCCTGTTCGGAGCTTTATTTAAGCTTTAATCATTAGAATTATAAAACTTTAGATAATTTTTTAATTAATTTTAAATAATTAATATTAATCATACGCTTCATGTGATATTTAATTTTAAAATTTAATAAAACTTTTTATTATTTAAAACTTTTAGTATTAAATTTAAGAAAAAAATTTTAAATGTATTTAATTTCAATTTTTTAACATTTCTTTTGCTTTTAATATTTTCATTAATCAAAGGTCTTAAATTAGCTTAAGTTTAAATTGTTTCGATTTTTAAAACAACATGTTTAGCTTTAATTATATTCCTTCTTAAAGCCTAATTTTAGCTTCAATCATTAGATTATATTACTTTTTATTTAAATTAAAATAATTAATATTAATCATACGCTTCAGGTGATATATTTAAAATTTTAATAAAACCTTTTATTTTTCAAAACTTTTAATATTTAATTTAAGAAAAATTATTTTAAAATTGACTACGTTTTCTTATAAAAACATTTCTCCTAATATTTCAATTAATTGGGCTTAAAGTTTGGTCTCTATGAGGTCCAAATCTAGGTTTAATTGTTTCTATTTATATAAAACAACAATTTAAGATTTTATTTATTCCTTTTTAGGACCTTAATTTCCCTTAATCATAAGAATTAAATGCTTTAAATAAACGTTTTATTTAATTTTAAATAATTAATATTAATCATACGCCATATATGATATTTAATTTAAATTTGAATAACGAAAAATTTTATTAAAGAAAATTTATTACTTATTTTGTTAAATACTCGTCTAAAATTTATAAAGATTTATTTGCTTTTAATATTTTTTTATTAATCAAAGATCTTAATTTGGTATAAATTTAGGATATTTTTAGTTCAAAATTTTGTTTTAATTGTTGCTATATTTAGGGGAAAATTTTTGCTTTAATTATGTCGCTTTTTAGAAACTTATTTCAGCTTTAATAATGAGAATTATAAAACTTTAGATTATTTTGTAAATAATTAATATTAATCATACGTCCCATATGCTTTTTATTTTAAATTTCAATAAAACCTTTTATTCTTAAAAGTTTTTAATATTCAATTTATTAAAATCTCTTTTAAATTTTATTCAATTTCTTTCATAAAATAATACCTTTCATCATTTCCATTCTATTATTATCAGTATTGATTCATCATAATATTTTTTCATTTCATTTCTATTTTTTCTCTCCCTCCATTATTTTAATTTAACTAAATTGTTGGCTTAAAGGTAAAAATCTATATAGCCAGTAGAAAGAAAAAAAGACTTGCCAAAATAATGTGTTACAATATCAAAAAAACAAACTTACTATTGACAATCTAATAAAGTGAAATGTTTTATTCTTACAAACAATTTGTCTGTATTATTACAATTCTATTTAGCGGGATTTCATTATTTCGCATTTTAGCTATAAACGTTAACACTGGCATAAAGCCAAAATTTACTATAAAATACGAAAAACAAAAGAATAAAAAGGTAATTTTTTTAAAAGCCAAACAGGGTAACGAAACTGACAAAAAAAAAAAAAAACACTTTTTAAAAATTCTTGTGAAAGGTTGTGATAAAAACAACAATAAAAGCAGATACATCAATATTGAAAACAACATATTTTTAAGCAGAATTTGTATAAAAAAGACAATGAAAAAGCAAATATTTTACTAACATAGATTTTTATTTTTTATTTTTGTTTTATTCTTTCTTTCTTTCTTTGGACTCAAAAAAATAAAATCAATTTTATTGTTTTTGAATGGAAATAAACAGAATGAAATGAATGAAAAATAAATATAAAAGAGATATATATTTTTTTTATATTATTTATAATAATATTAAATAGTGATTTTTCTCATTTATTTTTTATATTAATTTCTTTATCATTTCATAGTTTTGTATATTTTCCTCTTTTTTGTTTTAAAGTTTTGGTATTGTCATTCCAGCGTTTTTTTTAATTCGGAATATTTTCTTTATGTTGTCAATATTTTTATATTTATTTAAAAAAAAATTAAGGCTTTGCCTTTTTATTTATTATGTCGATTTTTTTTTTATAAATTTCCATTTTACATTGTTTTCAATTTTGCTTATTTCTTTGTACATTTGGGCGATTTTTCCTTTTTCGATTTAATTTTTTTCACTTTTTTTTGTCCTTTCGTAGTTTTGCAGTTTTTTGTCGTTGGGTTTTATATATTTTTTTTGTTTTCAATTTTTTTTGTTCTGGCGTTTTTTTTTCACTCTGACGTTTTTTTTTCTTTTTTCAATAAAAAATGGGAAAATATTTTATTTTATATTCTGTATTATTTAAACGATTCTATTATAAAAGTGTTTTGCTTTTTTATTCATTCTGTCGATTTTTCTTATAAATTTTGGTTTGCGATTGTTTTCAGTTTTGGTTATTATTATTATTATTATTATTATTATTATTATTATTATTATTATTATTATTATTTAATTTTGACGATTTTTTTCTTTTTTGGATTTTTTTATCTTTTATTGTCATTTCTTAGTTTTTCAATTTTTTGTCGTTTTTTT
>MINK01176746.1:0-10629 GCA_001735545.1 Phormia regina | reverse complement strand
TTATTATATTTTTAAAGAATTTTGAAGTCAGTGATTCCATGTCAAAACGGATTCCATGTTATGTTGAAACATCCTTTACTGCTGAAGAATTTTCCATAAAAAAATCAATTTTAATTTTAATTTATATTATTATTAAATAAAACACGCGCAACGCCGGGTCAATCAGCTCGTTACTAAATAAATGTTGCTTTTAAAAGCGTTTTGTCAAACACTTTAAAACTTCTCCTTTTTCCTTTCAATTTAAAACACATATGCATTCTCAATTTATTATAATATTTATTCATACACTAAGTTCGTCCTAACCTAACCCACTAAATCTCAGTTCCTAACCTCCTACATTTCCCCTCATTTCCTACATAAATATTGCTACCTTTTTGATAAAAAATGTAAAATTTTTTTTAAGTTCAAATTTTAGATTAATATAACTTTTTATCTGGTTCTTATTATTATATGATTCTTTCAGCAATATTATTTAAAATTTTGTTGAAAATCTGGTGAATATTTTAGAAAAAATTTAAGAGTAATATTATGCCCGCCAAGTTAAAAAAAAACTAAAAAACACCAGGCTAAAAATGAGGTAAACATTTTTTATTTTTGTAAAGATTTATTAAGACTATATATATGTAAAATTTCTTTTCTGTTATATTATAAATGAATTTTATGATATATATTAAAAAATGGCATACCCGATATGGGCAAGTTTAGAAGGCCACCCACTTTTCTGTGCTCTCCAAATCAACTCGAAAATACCTCTGATCATGTGAAATTTTATTGAGATACCTTTAAAGGTTCTTTAGTTACTGAATTATTTCCAAAAAAAAAAAGCGTTTTGAAACCACTGTGCGTAGATTATGTTCAGAAGTGTTTTCCTTAAATGCATGGAAATCCAAGTTCTTTTTTATTTTATTGGAGCGTCCATTCATTTGTCATAAAATAACAATGAAATTGGGGTTCAAACATCATTTTATAACAAAAAATAACAATACACTTGATTTTTAATAATTATTTTCACAAAAAAAACAATCAACAAACTATTTAAACAAAATTTAACTAATGACAGAAATTGTTACACAAACAAAACGAAAATACATGTAAATGTAAAAATAAAACTAAAGAGACATTAACATACATTTCTTTTAAATACATTTTTTTAAACAAAGATCAAGATTTAAAGATTAAAAACAATAACAAGAAAAAAACTAAATATAAATAAAGAGATTATATAAGCGTTAAACCAATTACATGATTTAAACCAAAAAAAAAAAAACAAACAAACGTATAATAGTAGCCAAAAAAAAAAATTTATAACAAAAGATTTTAAAACTTTATTTAAAATTGAATTGTTTTTTTTAAACCTATTTTTTATTTTATAATTAAAGTTAATTTTAAGTTTAATTATTTTTCTTTTTATTACATAAAACTTAGGGAGTTATTTAAGGAAGTTAGGAGTTTAAGAGAAAAAAATATGGGGCGTTATTTGGTTGATTTGAACTTTTAACTTTTTGTTTATTTTTTTCCAACTTTAAAATAATATTTTTTCGGAAAAACTTAATTTTGAACTTGTTTTGACCTTTACGTTTTGATTTAATTCTTAAATTATTAACTATTACTAAAATTTTTTCTTTTTGTTTCGGCCAACCAATATTTTGAAAAAAATAAATAAATAAATCATTAATTATTATACAATATATAATGAAATGAAAATGAAATGAAAGGTAAAAACATTTGTCAGTGTCTGGTCTGCAGATAATAATTGAGCAAAAAATAGTAAATATTTTTATCAGCATTTATTAAATCGTCATAGTAATTGTAAAAATGTGTATAAAACATGACATTATTAATATGAACCTTTAAATAAGTATTTTTATTATTATCTATTACGTTGATCTACAGTGGGTCAAATTAAATTATGCAATATTTAATAATGACCTATACACAGTTCACATTTAAAAAAAAAATATATTGGAAAATGTATTTTAATTATTGCATAACGAAATATTTATCTACAATCCAATATATTGCCTTATTTCTCAAAAACTCATTAAATATTTCATTAAATTTCAATGAAAATTTCTTTGAAGCAATAAATCATAAGTGTCAATAAAAACAATTTCTTTGAAAAAAATCGAAAAATTGCATTCAATATAATCAAATTAACTTTTTTCTTTGGTGTCCCATAAAGTCCATAAATTTGAAGTTAATATTATAATAAGCTTTGTTTCAGTTATAATTAGAAGTTAATGATCGGGCGCCGCAGCAATATCTAGGTTACTCTTTAACTCATTGTTTTTAAAGCCGCAAGGCATAACCAATTGGGGAAAAATAAATATTTTCTTTACTTTTTGTAGAGAGATATAATGCCTAAATCGACACAACTGGTGTTGTTGTTTGAAATTGGAAAATAAATTTGAAATGAAATGGACATCGGAACCGGTTGTGTTTCGATTTCCATGAAGTTTCATATGGTGATAGTAGGAGGAGTTGGCAATTTTTGAATTTTGAACCATATAGCCAACAAGTAGCAAGTTGAACTTGTAGGGCTAGCCAATTTACATTTAGAATGATAAATACAAAGTTTTGAAAAAAAAAATGGGCGCAAGACATGCCTAACCTTCCATATAACTAAGTAAAAAAAAAAAAAAAAAAAAAAAAAAACGAGAGAAAAAGATATAGTCGGCAAGACGCGATCATATGATACCCCCACACACTGCCTATTTGTACCCAAAATTCGGGAGGAGCCCAATTATGCTATACAGTTTACTAAGTGGTGAAATAAAAACATACATTACAGAATATTACGTCGATACAGAAGGATTCACACATGTATTTTTGCACTTTTAGGTGATTCCGAAATTGGTCTTATATGGGCTATGGTGAATATAGACGGATTCTTGATGATTTTGCACTGGAATGTCCACTTGTACTGATAAAATGTTATGTGTGTCGAATATTAAATTAATATACATTTTTATGGATTTATGCAGTAAGTGATTTTTCGAAAGTGGGTCATAGGAGCTTGACCAATTATGGAACCGAATCTCATGATTAAAATTTTTGCACATGGGTTATGCTTACAATAACTTATTTTGTGTTAAAATTTCATTAAAATTCAATTTACATTTACTAAATACAATATACATTTACTAAGTGGAATAAAAAAACATACTTATACACAGAATAAATTACGTCGAATAACTTAGATGTCAACCATGTAATTTTTTAATTCTTTTATTGCACTTTTTTAGGTGATTCCTTGAAAATTGTGGGTCTTATATGGAGCTATGGTGAATAAATAGACCCGATCTTAGATGATTTTGCACTGTCACTTTGTACTGAATATATGTATGTGTGTCGATATTAAATTTATTACATTTTTGGATTTATGCAGTTAAAGTGATTCGAAAGTGGGGTTCATAATGGAGCATGACACATTTATGACCGAATCTTCATAAAAAATTTGGCACAATGATTATATGCTTACATAAAACTTATTTGTGTTAATTTCATTAAATATATTCAATTTCTACAATTTTCTAAAGGTATTTTTTGGTGTTAAACTCTAATTTCGTTAGAAACCATTATTTTGTATGGGGGTAAGGTGAAATAATGGCCGATCATGACCAAAACGAATAGGCTTCGTCCTGGTGCCAAAATACATATGTACCAAGTTTCATCAAATTAATCTCTAAAATTGCAAGCCTGTACTTTGCGCACAAGTTTAACATGCAGCCAGCCAACAGACGGACGGACGGAACATCGTTTGAAATCGACTAAAAGGATTCTGAGTCGAAACGGTAACTTTAAGGGTGGGTGGTAGGAAAATTTTTTCTCTGCGTTTTACAATATTTGCACAAACACAACAGCATAATACCCCACCACTATTGGTGGTAAAAAATGTGAAACTAGGCATAAATTTCATACAAATTTGGATTGCAGTAGATATAGATTATTTATGATTGTACCATTTTTATTAATTCGAACAAGAACACGCCTACCTTACCTATNNGAACTTTGAACATAAATTAAAAAATTAGACACACAAGTTTTTATAGTCCAAGAATTTTGGTCTAAGACCCACCTTAATTTATACCCCTCGGCTTAGAATCATATATTGTATCGACTTAATAATGCCCGTCCGCCCGTCTGACTTGCACACTATCTGTCTGTCTGTCCATATAAACTTTGTAATTAAACTGCAGGTCGCAATTTTGAATATAAATTAACGGCACACCGATTTCTTATAGTCCAAGAATATTAATCTAAGAACCACTTTTATTTATACCCCTCAACTTAGAATCACTTTCTGAGTCGATTTAATGAAGTCCATCCTTTTTAATCAAACTACTTGCGCACATAACTATTAAGAGGTCGGACAGCAGAGTTTCTAGAGCCCAGCTTAAAACTCGCAAATTTCAAGCATCTTCTAGGTATAAGTCGTGGCAGTCTTAAAGTAGGTATGGTTACGGGTCATTTCTCAATAGGGAATATGATGAGTAAGTGGGACATTGGCACATTTATAGAACGTGCGATGATTGTGAGGAGCTAGAGAGAGGGGAGTATATACTCTGTCACTGTGTAGGGTTTTAGCGTAATAGGCTGAAGTGGTTTGGAAGTCACACACTACATGAACTAGGTGAGGTTAATGGCAAAGGACTTGTCAACCTCAAAGGGTTTGTAATGGAAATAAAATGGCTTAGGAACAATCATAACTGAATGGTTTCTTCTATCTTATATTTCTTAACTATCGTCATATTACTTTGTTTCTATTTTTATTTCATAAAGGGATCACAATGGGCTGTTTGACCTCTGGATGTAGGCGTGAATACGCCGCCCTTTCTAACCTAACGTAACCTAAGAGTATTAAAAAGTAAGCATGACTAGATGATAATTTTAATTAGATTTTTTTAATAAAATCGGACAATTAGTTTTCGAGATATGCTTCAATATATGATGCAACCTCTTTAATTTAACAAATAGCTATATACTGCTGGAACTAAAATCTATTTGGAAAAAACTTTTTAATATTGAGTATTCAATATTAATAAGAATTCAGTATTTTAGCATTTTTTGAATTGACTCTAGTTCTCGCAATTTGCTAAATTAGAGAAGTGACACTATATTTTAAAACATATCTCGAAAACTACTTATTTGATTTTGTTCAAAAATATATCAAAAAAATTTTATTAAAATTATCCTCAAGTCTTTCTTACATTACTTTTTAATACGATTAACAGTTATGGAGATATTAAACACTTTTTCTAAAGTAAAATTTTTAATTTTATACATAATTACAAAAATTAGCTTTTTTTAAAAATCATAAAAATTCGAAAATGACAAAAATTCAAATTTTTATTTCTTAATCATATTGATTAATTTATAGCCAATAAAATAAGATGTACTTCATTACAATCCAGGCATAAGTTTTGATTTTATTCTCAAATTAGTGAAAATAGTGATTAAAAATTTACATAGAAAAATTTAAGTATAAAAAATGTTCTATGTACAAGTTATAATGAGTATTTTGACCAGATTGTGAATAATATCATAACTTATTCATTGATTTTAATGAAATGTATCTTATTTTATTGGCAACATACTTGTCATTTTTATTAAGGAATAAAAATTTAAATCTTTGATATTATCGAATTTTTATGAATTTTTGAAAATTAATTTTTTTCAAATTTTATATAAAATTTTAGTTTTTTTCAGAAAAAGGTCTAAATATCTCTATAACTGTTAACTGTATTAAAAAGTAATGTAAGAATGACTTGAGCATAATTTTAAATCAATTTTTTTGAATATTTTTTTAATAAAATCCGACAACTATTTTACGAGATATGCTACAATATATGATGCAGCCTTCATAATTTTACAAGTCATTATAATCATTTCGAAAATGAGGTTTAAAAGTTATTAATATTGTGTATTCAAATTTGTCGGAGATATCCGTGTAGCAAATTTTATCTTATTTTATAAACCTCTGTAATTTATGGTCATAACTTAAATCATAATAATAATAACATTTAATTATTAAAAATAAGGTCAGTGTAACGAATGTAAATAATTAGTTCATTTTTCATATCTCTAAAAAAAGATTTTATTAAGAACTCATAATATTTATATACCTACTACTTTCGATTATTATTCTAATTACCATAAATTACAATTTTGACCAGAAAATCTGGTCAATAAAATGTCATTGTTATAATTTGTCTTTACTTAAATATTTTATTTTATTATTACGAAAAATTAGTTTATTAATTTTCACTCCAATCACGAGGGTGATTATTCTGATAACAAAACCCAATTTGCATTTAAATTCGACAGCTTTAACACACATTATTAAATAAAATTTATATTTCTACTTAATTCAATTGTTGTAGTCATTACACCTAATTACAATTACAATAGTAACCAGAAAATCTGGTCCTTTAAATCATTTTCCTGACTTAATCAAATTTGTTAAAAAAAATCTAAGGGTTAGTGTAACGAATTTAAAAAAATAAAAAATTGATTTAAATTTTCTCCAAAAACGGGGGTGATTATTCTTTAAAAAAAGGTTAAAAACCTTAAATTGTGAAAATGTGTGTCATATTGATTTGAATACTTTAAAAATGCTTTTGTTATAATTTCAATATTTATTAATAATTTTACAGGCTATTCATTATTAAATTAAAATTATTTTATATTGTTTAAATAAAAAAAAAATAACAACAAGTTACATTAACCTTTTTTTTGTATTAACACAAAAAAAATTAAATAATATATTTGCAAAACTCCCTAAATGACTCATCAAAAGCGTGAGAATATAAAAAAAAGTTTAATAATAATATTTTTTCAAGTATTTAAATTATAGTTTATGAAATTTTATAACTTGCAACACACATATTTTATTTATAAAATGTTTAAAGAAATTTGAAATTAAAAAAAAAAAAATAGAAAAACAAAAGCAGAAAAATAATTCAAGGTCTTTAAGCTTTAAAGTAAAATGAATAATTTATTTATAAATAAAATATAAAAAAAGACCAAGTAGCTTTTATTATTATTATTAAATTTTAAGGTAATTTTTGTAACTGTCTTGCACCAATTAACACTAATTAACGTTGATTTACGATCAAATCCGCCAACGATTTTTAACAAAAACAAAATATATCCATACAACACACTGATAAACCATAAATTTGTTCCAACTTTATTTCAAAACTTGATCATCTATGAATGATTATTTAACTTAAATATAAAGAAACAAAAACAAAAAAAAAATAACAAATATCAACCAATCAACCAACTAACCAACCGTTAAAAGAAACAAAAAAACAAATAATAGACAGTAAGAGAAAAAAAGTAAATAATCATAACAACAACAACTACAAAAACTAAAACACAATGACTTTTAAAAGCCTGACTAAAAAGCATCAACAATCACCGGTCACTAGCCACTAGCCACCGCATTTCAAGAAATTGTCATCAAACATGCAAATTATGATGTAATTTCAATATTTCTGCTGCTTTTTTCAAATTGATATTTTTGTTTTTTTTTTTTTTAATTTTTAATATCTTGTAATCTTTGTCTTTTTTTTAACAAATATTTTATATGCGTATAAAATCTTGTATTTTATTATTAGTAAAAATGTAATAAAAAAAATATCACCAACCATATAGAAAAAATTATCATAAAACCATAAACTTAAAGTTTATGTTTCATAGTCACATTTAATATTCATGAACTAAATAAAGACAACAAAATTTATTATAAAAAAATTAAAAGGAATTTAATATATTGAAAATAAACTAAAACGTTTAAAAGTTATAAAAATGTTTATTATCAAAACATAAAAAACTAACAAATGAATGGAAAGTCACTAGCAAGTGTGCAGCTTAAGTCTTTTGTTTTTATAGCACCCTTATGAGATTATTAGCTGAAATAATGTATTTTAATTATAATATTTGACAATTTTATTTGTATATATATTTACTCTATGAAGTATGCTACAAGTTCTATATTAAATTATTATTTATCTTCTATCAGGCGCGGATCCACGGGGAGGGAAAAAAGGAAATTTCCCTCCCCAAAATAAGAAACCTCAATGAAAAATCTATACTAAATCATACAATTCAAGGAAATTGTTAAGAAAATCGTTCTATTTTCCTCCCCCAAAAACTTAAGATGGATCCGCGCCTGTCTTCTATATATGTGAAAGATACATCATTGGTGATTCATCATTGCACAGCTCAAATGGTTAAGGGTAGAAAAATGAAATAAGGACTGCAGATTGGTCCACTTCAGTATAGAACTAAAATGGGACGTTTGCAAATTCAAATGTTGAAAGGGTAAAAAATTTTATAAACGGGTAAAATCTGTAACATTATATCCGTTAAACTATTAGAGATGCTAAAAAAGTTGAATAGTTATTGTTATTTATTTAAATTCACATTTAAGGAAAAAATGGATAAAAACTGTAGTTTGGTACTTTTTTGTAACCCTATCTATCATTTAATCCAGTAACTATAGAAATAAAATATTCTTCAAATTAGTACCTTATCGAAAATTGGGGAAAACAAATTTAGTACTTTTTTAAAATTGGAACGTTTAAGGGGTAAAAATCGTAACTCATTTTGGAACTTTTTTGAAAAAATATTTATTTTCTTTTTACTAACACATACATGTGAATATTTTAACATTAGATCTGAGTACAATTTAGAAATTCATTTTATATCCCCCAGTTATTTGTTACAGCGGGGGGATATAAAAGGTACCAAAAAGGGGATAAAATCGATAAATGAAATTTTATTCAAATTAACTAATGGATTTATCAACATGAACATAAGTACTTAATTAAGTGTGTGAGAATTTCCAAAGGGCGATTCATTGGTACTTTTTTGTTCTTCTAATTCACATTGGGGAAGAATCGAAATTTTATGGAAATAAATCTGTAAATTTTGATCAGAGTACTTATTAAATTTAGTTTCGGTTCTATAAAATATATTGACTTAAATTTTTTCTATATAACGATGAATTCTGTCAGCTAAGTAATATTATTTAGATGAGGAAAATATATTTTTAACGATTTTTTAAATTATAGTAAAAAGTTGGTAAAAAATTGTTCTTTTTTTTTTGAGAAACTATAAATATTTTATCTGTAATAAAATCTTTGTTAGTAAAGAAATTTTAACGAAATTTTCGGCGAATGATGACATTGTCATATAAAATGAGAAATTGAAAAAATATGGAAGATATTTGTAACAGTAGTCCCACAACTTCCAAAAAAAAAATGGTAAAATCCCAAAATAGATTTTTTCTCATTTTCTGCTTTAGAAAACATATTTTCCGAAGTCCCGTAGATTTTGATTTAAATTCTTAAAATACATTTCGCTTGTCGATTCGTGCTTCGGAATTTGAGAAAATATATTCTAAATTCAAAACTTTCATATAAAATGGGTCAAATTCGGGAGGGTGTATACCTTAACCACTTAAGTTATTGTTCTTGTTTTTTATCTTGAAGTCATCTCTGAGAAGTTATTTTTCAGAAAAGTATAAAATTATTATATGTTATTATTATTTTTCAATTTTCAAATTAAAAATCGTTTACTTTCAGACTCGGTAAAGATATCGACTTAAATTTTTTTGTTCAATAGTTAAATTTATTCTTTAATAGTTAAAAAAACTAATAAAGCCGTCGGAAACACTAGAATATATATGAAAAAAACTGGATCAAGGACATGCAACGTTATGGTGCTTAAAAACTCAAACGCAAATAACTCGAAAACTATAACAGATAAATAATGTAAGCGTGTTTTTATAGATCTTATTAGGGCCTACAGCAATATATAAACAATTTTTGAATAAAGAAACAAAAAATTTTTATGTCAGAAGTACCTAAGTTTAAGCCCCCTTAGCTCCACCCCTGAGGGGTTTCTTATGCCCATCCTTCAAAACTTAACATTGTACACTCCTCTACTATATCTTTACCAAATTTCATGAAAATTCAACCAGCCGATCAGAAGTTACAGATTTATTTCCAAAAAGTTTCGATTCTGCTCCACTATGTAATGATACTTTCTGAATTTTCTGTAATATTGAATCTAGAAACAAGAAATTAAAGATATATGATACTAAGTGAATGAGAATCCAGAAAATATAATTTGTAGGATATTTTTTTTTTGATAACTCTTTTCTAATAAGGCTTTTTGTATTTTCTATCACAGAAAAAAGTATTTTTAATGAATGCGGATCATTAAATGAAATTCATAAATATTTCCAAGAATTTATTAAATTAATGTAAAAATTCATAGTTTCAATGAAAAGATTCATTAAAATTCAAAGTAAAAATTAACGCTGTTATGAACATTACATTGAAACCAGTACTTAAATTTATTTCTTAATAAGTTAAGTTAAATAGTTAATTAATTTAATGTATTAGTCCATCGAATTCGTTTATTCAATATACTAATACATTATTTTGATTAAAAAGAAGCACTACACAATGAACAAAACTATTGAATCAATGAAATATTTAATTAAATTACGTTAAAATAAATGATAAAGAACGAAAGTTATTAAAATGCAAAATAAGTTATAAAACATAAATATAAGTTTAACAATTCGACTTAAGTTGGAGAAGTCGAATT
>MINK01176743.1:9402-23676 GCA_001735545.1 Phormia regina | reverse complement strand
ATGTTTCTATGTTTAATGTAATTGAAAATTCATTATTAAGTTTGAATAATATGTAACTTCCCGCCTTTACCCCTTTTTTGGTACTTTTTTCACCCATCGCTGTATTAAAAATTGTATTCCAATAAATTTCTAAATTGGAGTGGTATGAATATTTAATAAATATAAAAAAATGTTTTATAGAAAAAGTACCAAAAGTGGTACGTTTGAATTTCTAAAAAGTGTCAAATTTGTATTTCTCATTTTTTGATAAGTTATGAATACGACATAAATTTTATCTGTATGTTCAATTGTTTCAAAGAAAAGTACCAAAATACAGTTTTTACCCGTTTTCTCCCTAAAACGGCCGATTTTCCAAAAGTACCAGACACCTGTCCGATAATTTTTTAAGTGAATAACTACAATAATTCATCTTTTAGTGTATATTAATTAGTTTGGGAGTTATAGAGTTACCGATTTTACCCCTTTTTTACCCTCAAAACATTCGAATTTTCAAAAATCCTATCTTAGTGGATCTGTACAGAGGGAGACCTATCTACGTTTTTATTTTCGCATATTTTATATCAGAGGTATTTATATTTTTCCGAATAACGATTTTTCTCATATATAATACAGATTAAAGTTTGATTTTACTTCTGATTATAGTGGTGTAAAAAATTTTGGCCGATCTTACGGGTTATAGACCTTTAAAATTTCAAAAAATTTCTCTGATTATTATATTAATGACATTTTTAATGATATTTAACACCATATTAACTAACTCCTTTGAGAAGAAAACTAACACTTTGTATAAAAATGCGGAACTAAAAAAAATGAACATACACAAAGGAGAAAGTCCTTAATCCCGCCCGATTTTTTTTTTAATTTTTATATTTCCGGTAATCTCGATAAGTTCCATATTCTGCCACTAACTAATACTTTCACTTTAATTTTTCTAACTGTATTTTTCATTATTAATCTGGCAGCTCTGTTTATTGTTTACTTCATATTTGACAAAACACTTTGTGAAACTGACAGTTGTATTAAAAAAAAAGCAACAACGTATTTATTTCAACAAAAACACGTGCATTATTTGAAATCTCATTTAAAGTAGTGAATTTGTTGTAGAAAATTTGTTAAAATCACTATAAATTTTAAAAATTTAATCGTTAAAAGTGTAGTTAAATAAAAAAAACCAACAAAATGGGCAAAAAATCCAAAGTAGGAAAAGCCCGTAAAGATAAGTTTTATCAATTGGCCAAAGAGACAGGTAAGTCGTAAAAGAAAATGTGCTTTATTTTTTGAATTTTATTTAGTATTAATTTTTTTATTATTTTTAAAGGTTTTCGTTCTCGTGCTGCCTTTAAATTGATACAATTGAATCGTAAATTTGGTTTCTTGCAACAGTCTCAAGTATGTATAGATTTGTGTGCTGCTCCCGGTGGTTGGATGCAGGTAGCCAAACAGAATATGCCTGTATCAAGTATTGTTATTGGTGTGGATTTGTTTCCTATACGTCCCATACCCGGTTGTATAAGTTTGGTGGAAGATATTACCACCGATAAGTGTAGAGCTTCTCTAACCAAGGAATTGCAAACTTGGAAAGCTGATGTAGTATTGCATGATGGTGCCCCTAATGTGGGTAGAAATTGGTTGCATGATGCTTACCAACAAATATGCTTGACTTTAATGTCTTTGAAATTAGCCACAGAATTTTTGCGCGGTGGTGGTTGGTTTGTAACCAAAGTTTTCAGATCCAAGGATTACAATGCTTTACTGTGGGTTTTAAAGCAGTTGTTTAAGAAAGTGCATGCCACCAAGCCTAGTGCTTCACGTAAAGAATCTGCCGAAATTTTCGTTGTATGCCAAGGATATTTGGCTCCTGATCGTATTGATCCTAAACTCTTGGATCCCAAGTACGTGTTTGAGGAACTTGATTTAGAGGGCACGAAAAAGGCCAGTTTATTGCATCCTGATAAACAGAAGCGTATTAAAGCTGAAGGTTATACTGAACAGGATATTGCCTTAAGAAACGATTTGTCAGCCACTGAATTTATGCAGGCTGAAAATGGTTTAGCGGCTTTGCAAGGCATTGGCTCGATACGCATAGATGATGACAGAATAGCCAAACATCCCAAAACTACTCAGGAAATCTTGGAATGCTGTAAAGATATTAAGGTATTGGGTCGTAAAGACATCAAAGGTCTGTTGGCCTGGTGGAAGGCTATTAAGGAGGAATACTTCAAAACGGAAGAAAAGGAAACTGAGGTTATTGAGGAGGAAGAAACTCCCAAGCGTGCTTTAACACAAGAAGAAATTGAAGATATGGAAGATGAAGAATTACAAAAACAAATCGCTACGCTAGCTGAAGAAGAACAAAAAGAATTGAAACGTAAGCGCAAGAAGACCTTAAAGGAAAAAGCCAAATTGCAAGAGAAAATGAATTTGAATATGGTTATAAAGGGAGATGATGGTCCCCAGGAAGAAGCCGATCAAGAAATATTCGATTTAAAAATGGTCAAGACTAAAGAAGAATTGGATGAAATGTTGGATGTGGCGCCAGATTTTGATGTGGAGGGAGAACAGCCCGATATACCTAAACTTCCAAAATATAAAAAGTAGGTATCCTAAAAACCGATAAAGAACATCTCATATTTATTTCCTATTTTGTTCTTTTAGATACGACAAAGATGATAAGCGCATGGATGATGATGCGAATTATGAAAATGATGATGAGCCCGAGATATCTGCCGATGAGGAGAGTGAAAGTGATTTAGATAAAGAAGGTCTGGGTTTAAGTGAAGATGAAGATTTGGATGAAACTTCTAAACGTAACAAGACTAAAAAGAAGAAGGAAGAACATCCTTTAATTAAATCAGGCGATTTTCGTGATAAGGATACAAAAAGACAACAACGTGTTCAGTTGTGGTATGAAAAAGAAAATCTCCAAAATATAGACAGTGAAGATGATGAGGATTTCGATTTGGATCGTTTAGCCAATGTATATAAGAGCAAAGGTGTCTCAGTGTTGGGTGAAAGTCAAGAAACTGGCGAAAGCAATTTGGTATTGGGTAAAAAAGCCAAACGTCGTTTAAGACACGATATTAAAAAAGAATCATCTTCTGAATCCTCTAGTGATTCTTCAGATGAAGAAACAGAAGATGAGGAGGAAGATGGCAAAACGGCAGGTGATATGTCTAAAGAGCCTAAACCCAAGAAAATACGTTTAACCGAAGAGGAATTGGCCCTGGGAGCCATGATGATTAAGGGCAAAAAGACCCGTCGTGATTTAATAGATGGTGCCTGGAATCGTTATGCCTTCAACGATGACAATTTACCCTCTTGGTTTGTACAAGACGAAGAAGTACACATGAGAAAACCCGTACCAGTGCCTAAAGAATTAACTGAAGAATATCAGCGTAAAGTGCAAGAACTTAATGTACGTCCCATTAAAAAAGTTATGGAAGCCAAGGCCCGTAAACGTAGACGTGCTATCAAACGTCTGGCTAAAGCCAAAAAACAAGCCGAAAAGATTATGGAAAATGCCGATGCCACCGCCCAAGAGAAGGCTAAACAAATCAAAAAGATCTACAAAAAGGCTCAAGAGAAAAAGAAGGAAATTACTTATGTGGTGGCTAAGAAGCATCAAGCCGGAAAACGTACTAGACGTCCACCAGGTGTTAAGGGACGTTATAAGGTTGTGGATCCACGTGAAAAGAAAGATAAGCGTGCTCTTGCCGCCAAGAGTAAGAGAGATAAACGTAAGGGCAAAGGCAAGGGTAAAAAATAGGGAAAAGTTTAAGAAAACCTTAAAATCCTTAGCTGTTATTAATAGTTTTAACAAAAATGTAAGTATATATTTAGAGAGAAAATATATAAAAACTTTTTTACAAACATTAAAAAGTCAAATTTTGCAAATTATTCAATTAAATTTTGTTCTCAATAAAAAATAGAATATGATTTAATAAATATTTTTAGATAAGGATTTAATGGAGATTCTTAAGAAATTTTAAGTTAAATTTTTAGATTTTTTTAAGATACTTATTGCCCAGAAGAAATTTTAAAGAAAGTAGTAGTGTTCCTTAAATAGTCTTCAGTTTAAGATTAATAGGATTTTTATTAAGAGTTTAATCGTTCTTTAGTATTATTTATTATTTTAAAATTTGTTTATTATTATTATTATTTAGTGTAATAAATAAGGTTTTGTTCTTTATTCGTTTTTAAGAAATTTTAACAACAATTTGGCCAAAATATAGGATCGACTTTACAAACACAATTAATTTAAGCTTTATAAATACAGGGAGGAAGGAATAATGGGTGTTTTAAAATTGTGGTAACGGAAGTATCACAGTACAACTCAAAGATTTTTTTCTTTACAAATTATAGAAAAAAATAATAAAATAAAAAAATATAAATTAACTACATTTGTTCGGATATTTAAACAGTTTTAAAAACAATTTCAAGAGAGCAAGTATTTTCTAAACATTATTAGTATACACAACTAAGCCATTTACATAAAAAATTTATTTCATTGAAATTTTGTTTTAAGATTATTTAATCCACCGAACGATTGCCCACACTATTTGCATCTAAATCACTAGTCGAACTTAGGCTACGCGATATCGTTGTTGAATTCGAATTCATGCCACGATCTAAGTTATAATATTGTACAACTTTTGGGGGAGGACGATTAGATATAACTTCTGTTATTTGCGTAACAACCCATTTTGTTAGTTTAATTACGGCTATATGAGCAGCGAATTGTAAAATAATGGCACCAAATCCTTTATAAAGACCCGAGAAACCTTCAGTAGCTACGGTGGTACGATAGCAATCCATGGCTCCCTGATAATTTGTTAAAATGGGCACCACCGCATAACCATTATCCAAATTATCTATAATGGTACGAGTACCTTGTAATTGTATACGATGTAAGATAGTCTCCAGAGGATAGAAAATAACTTCAGTAGTCAACATAGATATTAGATTCGAATAGACTTCAACGTTTTGACTTTCCAAAGAATCATCTTTAAATTTGGCACCCTTACGTTCCTGGGCCTGTTGTATGCGACGACGCATTATGCGTGAAGACAGACCCTTGATAACCAAACTATAAAGGAAAAATATAACAAATGTATAAAAAAAAAATGTATGGAGTAATTAAGAAAACTTACCTAAATAAATATTTTGTTATGCCTACAGATACTGTGGGTCCTATTAAAGCCCATACGGGTAACATGCGTCCCTTTTGGGGATATTTCCAATACAATAAACGTAAACTTCCCTCACGGAAAACATCAAATAGACCGGGTTTTTCGCTAGCTATATCACTTTGAACACTTTCAACTAGTGAGGCAGCATAGAAAGGCATTACCAAAGCAATGCTAATGCTATAGAAAAAATAATATTACAATAAGTTTTATACTACATTGCGAGGAAACAGTATTTACCTTTTCAAGATAATATGTTGTCCAAATCTTTTTAAAGATGTACGATTATCTACTTCTCTACAAAAAAAAATATTCTTACGATAATTTAATTTTTTTTACTTTATAATTTTCTGCACTTACTTGGGCCAAGAGGTTATTTTCGATAAAATATCATCCATGGCCATAGACATGCCTCTTACTAGCAAACAACTGCCTAAACCTTTCCATAATGTTGTAACACCCTGACGTCTATGCAAATGTATGATAGACGGTATTAATGCAAAAGGATGTAAATGATATCTAGTCAAATGTACAATATTTTAAATTAATATTTTGAAAATTAGTTTATTAAGGTGTCAAATACCTTTGGGAGGCATTGTATACTTGACACTGACGCCTCAATACAATAAAGGGATGACTGAGTAAATTTTCCGTTACCAAACTAACCCATTGTACACCAATGCCCAAATATTTGCGTATAGAGATTTCTAAGGGATAGTGAGAGTATTTTTTTAATAAATTCATTAAATTAATTATTAAAACAAAAAATATACGATAAAATAGAAAATTTAAAACCAAAAAATGAGAGGAAAATGTTAATTATTGCTTAGACAAAGATTAAAGGAATGTTAGGAAAACACAAATATTTTAAGGTTATTTATGGTAGAATTATCCAAAAAACATTTTCAAAATTTGCTGTTAACAATTTTGAAACCAGACATATGTATATTTTCTAAAATATTTATAAAATAAGAAAAAATATTTTCTATAAAAATTATAAAACCAGAATGAAAATAAACATTTTGTATACAAATTTAATAGACCATATACAATTTCACTTTAAAAAGTATTAACCCACACCCATTATTATAATTGTTAATAACCGTATACATGCTTTAATTCATAAAACTACATACGTTTCGCTTTGGGGTAACTAAATGAATTCATAATCTGTTGTTCAGGATCTTTAATGTTTAATAAAGGGACGAAACAAACACAAAATGTAATAAAAAAAAGAAAATAACAAAAAACATTATTTTTAAATAGATCTTACCGTCTTCTTGACTATCATAATAATTTTCTAAAACTCTATGCTTCTCTAAAGGCAATGATAGATCTCTTTCCGAATTGACTGCTTTCATGCCCGTAATCATACCATCCTGGACACTTCTTAAACTATCCAAATAAGCCTGATATTCCACATCATTGGTTTGAAATCTAGACAATTATTTAAAATTATATTTTTATAAACTTGTATATTAACTGTTTAAGGCCTACTGCATTTGTGGTGATCTCTGTATGGGTATGGGTGGCAAATTCGTGGGATTTACTGGAGTTGTAGTACTAAAAATATTACGTGGTCTCACCGGCCGTCCTTCCAAATTGTCTGTTTCATCATCTTCATCTCTTAGATGACGCTGATTGGTGGCATACCTTAAAAATAAAAAAAATAATAGTAAATTAAATTATATTAGTTCATTAGCTTTTGCCATTTATAGAAAAAAATTGCTTCCTTATTAATTGTTTTTGTGCCTACATTAAAGTTGAATAATTGTTCATGCCAGCCATGACGAGTTGCTAAATATAATTTCGATTGAAATATTCTTTTTTTTTTAATTCTTCAAGTTTTGTTTTAATCTTACATTAAGCCTGCTTTATATTTAATTCTATAAATATTACTCAAATATTTATAATACAGGCTATAATAGTTTTATTTTTGTAAAAAAACTCGACCAAAAATATATAAAAATTCTACAACTTTTTTTATCGCAAACTGTCACAAAAATGTCAATAAGTTTAAGGTGACCATACTGATAATTGTAATGTAAACAATACAATGATAATCCACTTACACTAAACATATTCTCGAAATATAAAACAGCTGAAAACAAAATAAGTAATTATTGAAAATGCTTATGTTTATTGAATTTTACTATATTCCTGTTTCATTAACAAAATATTATTAATAATTAAATTGTTAAACAAATCATAAAAATGTTTCTAAAAAATTTTTATGATTTTTTACACAAGAATATAAACAAAACAGTTCTCTCAATCAGCTTCCACTGAACGTACTCTTTGCTACAAAACAGCTGGGAGCAAAAGAAAAATAAACGGCAAGGTTTTTTAAGTATTTATAATTTTCCTTTTTTCTTAGGAAAATTAAATAGTTTATAAACAATTAATTGTACAAATTAATAATAATTAAAAATGTTGAGAACCTTAATAGTGGATTTTAATAAATTAAGGTATCTTTAATTTAAATTTTCTTTGAATGTTTGTTGAAATCATAAGATTATCTAACCTAAAAAATGTGTTTTTGCTTACTGTTTCCTTTTGTAGTTTGCGGCCTTTAGGTGTTACACAAGTGCGTCAAAAGGGTCAATTAAGCCGGCCACACTTAAGAAATCCATCATGGTTTTTAAGAAAAGAACGCAAGGTGGGATTTTTCTCTACTTATTTATAAAATTCTGTCTTTAATTAATTTCTATTTGCAGATGCGCGACAATTTGGTCACTCCCGAAAACAAATCATTTGTACAAGAAATTGTTCATGATAAATTTGGTCCTCCTGCTTTAATAAAAGGCGTTCCCTCTTATGATCAATCGATACGTGAACAATTGGTTAAAACTGAACAATTAGAATTACAGCCCTGGACTGAGAATGCTAGACGTACCGGTGTCATAGCACGTAAAATTGGTCAATATCCCTTGTGGTTGAAGAATGGTGAAAAAATACGTACTACATTACTGCAAATTGTCGATAATCATGTTATTAAGTATATACCACCAGAGGAATATAAACCCACTCATAAACCCAATGTATCGAATTTGAGTAATTATGGCTGTTTGCTAGTGGGTGCTGAAAGTTGTGATCCTTCGACTTTGACAAAAGAATATTGTGGTTTATTTAAGGATTCAGGCATTATGCCGAAAAGACATTTAGTAAGATTTATAGTCTCACCTTCGGCAGCTATACCAGTGGGTACACCCCTGAATGTTAATCACTACAGAGTGGGCGATTATGTAGATGTTAGAGGAAAAACGTAAGTAAAATGTTTTTAAAATTCTCAAGATTATTTAAAAATTTGTAACAAGTAGAATTTTAGCACCTATTGCAATTGAAATTTACCAAAAATTAATTTTGTATTCATAGCAAATTCAAAAATTTATATTAAACCCTACAATTGTAGGGTAAAATTGGTCAAATTTTTTTTTTTTTTTTTTATTTTTTAATTTTAGTTAATTTTATAAAAAATTGCTTATTTTTTACTTCTGTTTATTCCCTAGAGTTGATCACGGTTTCCAGGGTGTTGTAAAACGTCACGGTTTTAAGGGTATGCCTGCATCCCATGGTGTAACCAAAACTCATCGTCGACCTGGTAATATTGGTGGTGGTGGTGAAAAAGGTCGTGTTTGGCCTGGTACAAAAATGCCTGGTCATATGGGTAACAGATGGCGTATTGCCAAAGGTTTACGTATTTGGCGCATCAATACGAAATACAATGTCATGTGGGTTAATGGCAGTGCTATACCTGGATCTACGAATGGTTTAGTTTATATTTATGATACTATATTGCCTTTACGTAAACATAAAACTGCACCACCATTCCCCACCAGTTTCGAGCAGGTCACAGAAGGACCTGATGATATATGGTTTGATACAGTACATAATTTCAAAGATGAAACTATAACATTTAAACCGGAGGATGAAAAGTAAGTAAATGGGCGTACAGTTGCAGTGTTAACGTGTAAAGTTTAGTAATTAAAGATTTTTTGTTAAAGAAAACGTAAGCAAAACTTTTAAAAGGAGCTATAAAATGATAAGTCTAAAAGTTAATTTAAATTTCTTCTCAATAATTTGTTTAAAAACGAAAAAGAAGCCGGCAAAGATGTGAATGAATTTAAATAAAAAAAAATCAAAATTTGTTCTCAATAATATTAGAAAATATTTATGCTTAATAATGTCATTACACTTGCAAAACAAAATTTAATTTTATTTACATTTTAACAATTTCATTATAACGGAATATCTATATTTTACTAGAAGTTTGATGCATATAAACATCCTCACCATCCTCTTGGAAATGTAACAACTTGCCCTCCTTTTGCAATTTAGTTAAATGGTGGCTTACATTATAAGCTGCTGCTGGCCATAATTTTTCTGGTGTTTCCTTGTACACCACCTTTACAACATCCATTGCTTGCCATTTCTTTTGTGGACGTTGTACAAAAAAATCCAATATTTGTTCTTCACGCTGATTGCGATGATTAATATAATACTTTATCTTATCCAAAGGATCTTCTATAATATTACCATGACCAGGATATATAAGCGAGGGTTTAAGATTTAAAATCTTATCAAGACTTTTCATATAATCATACAAATCTTCAAAAACTGCTGTACCCTCACCTTTAAAATATTATATACATATATATGTATGTTTAAATTATTAAGCATATAGTATTTATGTTTATACCTAAAATACAATCTCCACTAAACAGAGTACCCTCGGGGGTTGTTAATATTACATGATCAGTAGTGTGTCCCGGTGTATGGACTATTTTAACTTTGCCACCTTCAACCTCAAATTCTTGTTGGTCCTGTAATTTTTCCACTTTTACATGGCTGGGTATTTCCGGACAGACATCAGGAGCATCCGTTCTTAGATATTTGTAAACCTGACAATCTTTATGAATATTGTCTTTAAAAAATAATTTAATAAATCTTATGAAAAAATGAAATATTGTAAGATAACAAAATTATAGATGACATGCATGATTCTATATTTTAAAACAGAGATAAAAACCTTTATCAGCACAAATTTTCAAAACATCTTTAACACCTCCCACATGATCATGATGCCAATGTGTTAAGATAATGGTGCTAATGGAAGCTTTTTCGTCTTTTAAAACACCACTAAGATGTTTTATATACTCCGGTACATCAGGATCTCCAGTATCAATTAAAATGCGTCTAATGGGAGAGGTAGAATGTTGGAATATTTAAAATGGACTTTGTTCTTTTTTTTCAAACAGCAACAACTTACTTTGGTCCAGTACCCACTAAATAAGTATTTGTTCCCTGTAAGGTCATATGACCAGGATTACAACCCAATATTCTTATTATAGAAGAAGAAAGACGAGTAACCGGTGGTATTAATGCCATGTTTTAGGAAAATATATAACTTGCACCTGGGAATGTTGTTAATAACGCAATATTTACTTGTTAGGGAAAAGTGGGGAACTGAGGAAATTGTATGAGGGGAACAGCTGATTATTATCACCCAACAGCTGGTCGAAAATACACCGATAAAAATAAAATAAATCTGACATTTAAAAATTCAAAATAACCGAACATTTTTTTAAATTTTATTTAATAAGAAATCAATAAAAAAATAGTTTAACATTTTTTTTTTTTAAATAATGTCTCTTCTCAGCAATAAACAATATAAATTAACAGAATATGCCGCTGAAACTATGGTTTATTTTGAAAAACATAAACTAATCGAAATCGCCAAAGTAAGCAACATATCTCTTAAATTTTTTTCATTAAAAAACATTCGTCTATATTTATATAATAGAAAATTCTGGTTGAATGTGCTTTATTGAAGCCAGAGGATGCCCAAGAATGGATAGGTAAAAACATTAAACGGATAGCAAATGAAATATATCAAGATTGTCTAAATCAAGTCCAAAATTCTACCATAAAATCTTTACACCTGTCTACAAGTTTTCTATATCGTATTATGATGTTTGGACGACCCGGTTCTGGTAGAAAAACTCAAGCCAAATATTTGGTTCAAATATTTAACGTTGTGTTAAGTATGACTTCCATTAATAAAGTATTTTTTCTATAAAGCTAATTTTCTTACTCCCAAAAAAAGTTGATGCTGAACAGTTAATTTTTCATCATTTAAGGGGTTGTGACGATAAACCTCATGATAGCATAGATCGTGAGCTACAACGATCCTTTAATTATAATAATTGCTTGGCAAAATCAAAGGCCCTTTTAAATATTATAGCCCGGCGAGTATTGGAAAATGATTGTCTACAACGAGGTTGGGTTTTAATAAATTTTACTCACTATTTGCAAGATTTTATAGATATTTTCGAAAATTTTAAAATACCTCCTAATAAGTTAGTGTATTTAAAATGTGCTGAAAACACTTGCATGCGTCGATTAGTAAATATGCCCAATTTAAATAAACCACAGCACAATTGCACCTATTATGAACAAGAGGTAAATGCAGAAATTTCCCCCAGAAGAAATTTCTTATTAAGTTCCCTTTCAGATGCGATTTTTCAATCAGCGTGAAAATGAAATTGATGAATATCTTAAAAGGCGTCATGAAACGATTTTTGTGAATGCAGAAGATGTTTCAGACAAAGTTAAATGTTCCATGATGAGCTATCTAATGAAATCGCCTTATCTAATGGGTTTTAAACAAAATTTAAGGGATTAATGAAATTTTTTTCTTTTTATTTCAATTTACTCCTGCACTTTAATTATAAATTTTTATGTTTTTTCTCCACTCATTTGTTGTTTTTATTACTGTTTTTCCATTAATTGTTTCTGTTGCTGCGCTGCCGCTAATTGTTGCTGCTGTTGCCGGCACAACTCTTCCATTACCTCATGATTGTATGTAGAATGCAGCATTAAACCCAATACTCCAGCTCTGGAAGCCATTTGATGTCGTATTTGCCGTTCTTGCTCTAACAACTCATCCATTTTCAACCATTGTCTAACACGCTCCAAGTCAATTTCTGCTCTACGTATCTTTTCCCATACATAATGTTTATAACAACTTTTCTTGGGAGCTCGACAAAATTCTCCCGTGGGAGTAAAAACATCTGAGACCAAGGGGCATCCACAAACATCTGTATCACTGACTTTAGGATCTTTACAATGTTCAGGACACAATACCTTCAAACGTTTACAGTAAGTTTTACTAGCTGGATTATAGAAATCACAAAACATAGATTGTCCTTCAATGCGTGTCTTAAATATACTGCCAAACGAGGCTTGCGATTCATATTTGTTAAAACATTTTTCCATATGTTTAATAGCCGTTCGAGAATGTATTTCATGACCACAAGTTATACAATACATAGACTGTTCATCTTCAATGTCATTGTGTTCTTGAAAATTGGGATCCAGTGAAGAATGTTTAGCCCTTTCCACAATCATATCAAGTTCCTGATGCCGTTTATCTAATTCGGCTAAAGCAAAACGCACCATGGCTTGTTTAGAGCGTATTTGATCCAATTGTTTTTTGTTTTCTTCCTCTGCACGACATCTAGTCAGATTCCATTCTTGTACTCTTTGTGGCAGCACCTGAAATATGCGTGCTGTGGCCAAGCGTAAACCACACTCATCACTACAATACTTGGATTGGGGACGAGCATTGTGCCTACAACCTGGACCATAACATTGGCGTATACCTTCAAGTTCGGGATTAATAAAGGGCTCAGGAGTCAAAGACCTTTTTCTTTTACGTTGCCGATCTTTGACGGGTTTTTCCTTTTTCTTTGTTGGTCTAGGTTGAGCAGGTGGCTGCTGTTGTTGTTGTACCACTTGTTGTGGTATTTGTCCAGACATTTGAGCCTGAAGTTGTACCAAACACACACGCCTCTCACAACGTGGTTTATGACCAACACGTATGCGACACGCTTCACAACTATTACAATTGGGTGTACGACAACCCTCACAGGTGCCACAACGATTAACTTTAGTGCTATTTTTTGCTGTCATTTCCATCATAGAACTAGCCGTAAGATCTTTGGACTTTTTGCGTTTTTCCTGTTCCATAGGCATAATAGCCCCCATAGGATTAGCAGTTTTTTCTACAGGTACAACCCTAAATACCGTTTGTAAAGTAGGATCATCTTCCTTGCACTTTTGACAATAATAATGTTTAATGTGTTTAGCTTCTTTTTCGGTGATATTAATACAATCACCATGATACCATTCTTCACAACCATCACAACCACTGAAAGTAATAAGCTATTATAAAAAAATTAATAACTAAGGAATAAATAAAAGCATACATCATGAATCTGGAACAATCAGAAGTTCTACAAATGCAATAAGCCTGGCCATCTTGCTTCATTATGGTGGCAATTTTCGATTTACGCTCGGGTAAATCAAATTCTTTAGCAATTTCTTCTTTCTGAAACAGTTTTAATATTCTTAGTAGTCGTTTTAATTTGTAGAGAAATACTTACCGATTTCTTATTTTTCCTTTTTTCACTCATTTTTATTTAAATTGTTAAATAAATTAGAATATAAATTTGCCACAATTACACCAGGAAAAAGCAAAACAATGTTTTTGCTTCCACAAGAGAACCTGAGGCCTGCGCCGAACGATTTTAATGGCGGCGGCAAAATCGACTACTAGCGGGCTGAAAGGTGAAAATTAGGGTTTATCAAATCGATTTTCGAACAATCGAGTATTTGTTGAAAAAAGTCGTAATCGACTATTTGCTTTGAAAATTGTCGGAAAAAAACAAAAAGACGAAAGTAAAAAAAGTCGAGGCTTAAATCAAGATCTTCAGCACAGTGGATTTTTACACTTAAAAAAAAAAAAATATGTAAGTTTCCGATTTAATAATTAATGATTTAATATTATGTATAAAATTCTATATTTTTATATAAATATCAATTTTCAGACATTTGATGGGTTAATGCTATAAAATTTATGTCAAATGAAAGTATAGAAAATAATTAAATGTAATTTTGCCTCGCAATGGGTTAATAATATTTGATGTTTTATATGTCAAACGATAGTTCTTTGCAAAATCTTTTATATGATACCCATATTGTTCATATCGATTAAGTAGAAGTTGAGAAAAATGCATTTATATAT
>MINK01176741.1:0-11289 GCA_001735545.1 Phormia regina | reverse complement strand
TAGCGAGTATAGAGTGATTTATAAATAGAAAACGCAATGCCAGACTTTATTAGTATCGGCCCACAATTATACATTGCTCTTAAATATAGACGAATTTCCTAATTATCCCTTAAGGTCACAAAAACTTTGCGTTTTCTTTAGCATCGCCTAATTAACTTATTATGAAGTAAATACTAATTTTTATTTAAAGTTATTATTAGATTATAATGTTGTCTTAATGATTAGAGAAAAAATCGAACTTTTTATTTATTTTTATAAAATCAGGTGTTAAAGACCCACTCTAGTGATGCGAAAACGCATAAACGGTCATTTCGGCGATATCTTTAAATCTACATTTCGAAAAACTGCTTTTATGATATGGGTGTACTCTAAACGTAAATGACTTTAAATTTCAGCTAAATAGTTCAGAAAATTTTTCGGCACCAAAAGTGGTACGATTTTTTAAATTTTCCAGGGCTTGTATTTCGGAATAAAAAACACATAGATATTCAAATCTTCTTAATTTGTTATAACAATGACAAAACCAAACCTTGGGCCAATTTACGAAATGTTATCTCAACGGAATAGGGTGGTGATCGGAAATGGGTTTAAAAACGAATAAATCCGCTTATTTAAGTACCCTGATAGAAATTTAAATATTCAGTTACTTAAATAAGAAAATTTTAATTTTCTATCACATTTGAGAGCTTTAAAAAGCTCTGGAAAGTGAAAAATGCTTATCAAATTATATAATTATAGAAGATTTCGGTAACCGAATAATTCCAGCAAATGATTTTCAACATTTTCCATAATTTATCACCAAATTTTTCTATAATATTTGAATTATTAAGAAACATTTTGTTAAACAAAATTTAATTATATATTGCATTTAATTTTACTTTAAAATTTTATTTTCTTTTGTTAAAATCATAGATTTTATGTTTCTGTTGCATTTTAACAATTGTTTTTAGTAAATTGTTTATTGCTCTAATATTTTTAGTCCCTCACAAAAGTGTTTTGTGGACAATTTGTTTTTGTTGCTGTTTTTACTATTTTACTATTTGTTGCTTTTTGTGCCATTTGGTGTTTATGGTTGGTATAACAGTCATTTAGCAGACATAGACAAATTTATTGTTTAAATAAACTTGAATCTTGATATGAATCTACATATACAAATGCCATGGATGTGATAAAGTAGTTTTAAGTGTATGAGTATGTGTATTCCTTATAACTAACAAAATATCCATAGACATTTGTAAATATGCATAGATAAAAGTATATCGAATACCTCCCCTCTCCCCATCCCCCATCAAATAAAAAAATATAACAAAACATGAATTTTATATTACACACAATGTATTGACTCCCCAAAACAACAACAACGAAAAAAGTAACAACTACGTATGGTTATATCAAATACTCATATGAGTATTTTAGACTAGAAGTGGGTGAAAAATTACAACCAGTTTAGGTTTATAAAATCAAATGACTATCAAAGAGTTGGCACATTTGCTATACTTCTCTTCTTTTGTTGTTTTTTGGGGGGTTTTTCTGGTTTTATTTTTCCTGATGTAGCCAAAAAGTATTTGGTCTGTTTGGTTAGATTTTCATATTTCGTAGTCGTACGTTACGTTAAATTTTAGTATTTAGTTGTGGGTGTCTAATAGACTGCGACAATTTTTTCTAATTTAAAGTAATTGTTTGTGGGCAAGACATGAATTAATTACTGCAACATGTGACACCATAATATTTAGATAGATATTGAAATGATAACAAAGTACAAAAATACAAAGGCAATATTTTGACAGATTTTGTATTGTTGTTTTGTTTTGTTGTCTAAACCACAAAAAAATAATGAAACAATTTGTAGTAATCGGTCTGTGTTTGCACTATTTATGTTGTACATTATCTTTGGCCACCCAATATAAATTATCATTAATATTAATTTAATAAATAAAAAATGAAATGTTATACATATGTATTTATTTATTAGATGCAATTTAATAAATTGCACAAAAAAGTAAATATGACAAAATATATCTACTTAATAAGTAAAATAAAGGCCGGTGTATATTTTTATGGTAAAACAGAATTTTCTTCAAAACACTGAAAAAAATCTTTAATCTTAGCACAGTCAGTGTTACCGTTTGGCAACCTTTTGCCCATTCGTTACCAATGGAGAATCAGTTGCCACAAGCATAAACATAAATTTAAAAATAATTATAATTATATTACAATTATCGAGACTGAACCTTTCCTTTTGAACCAGTCCTGTGACCTGCCCCAAGTGGCTAATTAGCCATTTCAGAGATAACCCCATGTAAAAGGGACATGTTTCTCTCATGTAAAGTTCGGGAACTAGAACTGGTCACTATCCTTGAGGACCTATCGCGTGACTAGTTTTGAACCGGTTCTCTTTACTCTAGAGAATTTATTTATTTCTATAAAAGTCTTTTTATTTATTCATTTAATCACATTTTTTTATAAAAATATTCATAGTTAGGGTATGAAGGTGGAGCACCGACATAGCACACCTTCATTTTTGCTAAATATCTTGAAGATGTTTTAATAATTTATTTACACAAAATTTAATTAAAAAATTATTAATTTTTATTTTTTTTCAAATTGCTGTATTAATGTAAAATAAAAAAAACCGTCTGCCCCCTCACTTAGCAAATCTACCCTATCATTTCGACGTTTTTGGACGCTTCAAAAATTCATAATAAAACTTAACTGTAAATAAAGATAGTAAGGATCAAAAAGGCTTAAACAGTTTATTAATATCGTTAACAGTTTTTAAGATATAGCATTTTAAGTAAAAAAGTGACGAAAAAGACGCTTTGAAAAATGTTGGTTATTCAATTTTAATAAAAATATTATTTTGAATTAAATTTCAAATATTTCCTCTTAGGAAATAAAAAACATTTTTTGACAAGGACTTATTCGTTTTTAAAAGATAAAATTAATGTAGGAAATATTTAAAAAAAATTGTGACCATGTAATGTATCTTTAAAAAAGACAGAATTAATATTTTCTATAAAACGAAAATGTTTCGATAGTTTACTTAAAAAAGGAAATGCATTTCATTGTAGGAAATTTTCTATAAAAGGAAAATAGAAATCGCGATTTTTTTTATTAATAGAAAATGCATGAAGAAGTTGCCAAAAAGTAGATCGAACATAGTAAAAGTTAATTTTTATATTAAATTATAGTATCATTATGATCTGTAATAGTATAAGCTTTAATTTTAAAATTTAAATTTGTTTAATTTAAAAATGAATTTAAATTCATGAAATTATTCACTTTGATAAAATATGAAATTATTATCGCCATATCCTCCGCTATAATAGGATTTGTCACTTTAGTCTACAAGCATAAAGGAAAATACATTATATATTATTTGAGATTTTTTTCGTCCTGACTAAATGACCTTTTTGTCTGCGCTTTACTTTTGTCCTAAGTTTTAAGACTATAAAATACCAAGTACTATATGTGACTAAAAAGTTTATGAACTCAAATATTAACTTTTATGATAATAAAGCTTTAGGTTAAAAACTTTTTTTATTATTTGTTTTTTCACAATATTTTTTTTTTCTTCTTTACACCATTGGCTAACCTCAAATTATGGTCATTCATACCTGGTTTAGGGGGAAAAATGTAAACAAACACATAAAGATAGATAAGTACTTAAAAACACATACATAAAAATACCGACAAAGATATTTTAGTTATAAAATATGTTTGATATTTTGAAACGAAAAAAAAAACAGGATACAAATCATGAAAAAAGTCTTCTTGTAGGTGTTTAAAAGCTGTTGGAAAGTGATGGTGTTGTTTATCTAACACCGCCACTTCTTAATCATATACATAGTGAAATGGAGAAAAAATACAAAATAAAATAAAAAGAAAAAAAAAAAAAAAAACTTTTAACTGTATGATTTTGTTTTTCATGGACTTTTTCGTTATCATCATAACAATAAAAATCCGACAGTAAGGATTCTTTTAAATAAATTTTCCTTTTCCCAATTTTTTCTATTGTTGTTATTTTTGCACTCTCTAGTGACAAAATACCTTTGGCGGATGTGTTTTCTTTTTACTGTTGCTGGCTTTTGGAATGAAAATATGAATAGATTTGTGTTCTGACTCAATAAAGAATGTGCACATCTTTTATAAAAAACGACAAACTTAAATTTGAAAACATGTATTCATAGAAACTTTCAACCTTGCCGAATTTAGAGAAAAAAAGTTAAACTAAAACCTAAGAAATTCAAAGAAAATTGTTAAGAACGGTAGTCAACTTTGCACCCTGTTGCTTATCTAGTAATATCACAGATGACTTTACTGAAAGCCTTCCATACTATTTAATTTAATCCGAGCAGTAGTTTGGAATACGCATTCATTATAAACAAATTTTCATTTGTCTCCACTGTGACACGATTAAATAGCTCTTTTTCACTTTTTAGGCTAATATATTTATTCCCTACACCTGATTCAAGCTTCGTCTCATTCGCTAATCTAATTCCTAGTTTTATTTAACTACAAACATACAAATCTAGAAATTTCCAAATTTTAATCTGTTATTAAATCTAGCATATCCTTTGGAGATTTTAAAACACACGTTATATTAATTCATACCATAAATTTCAAAGTTTTTATGATATTCCAATCATTATAAGGTTTTAAAAATATACTTTTATATCACAAAGGACAATCTTTGAATACCGGTACTTCTTGAAGCAATATTTTTGGACTTTTTTGGTCATTGATTTTTTTACTTTCTTGTAAATTACAGAGGATCTTCAGCGAAGAGTGTATAAATGATTTTTCCCGGATAAATAAGTGGAATGAATTAAATAAGAAAAAATTATCCTGAATCCAAAAAATATATACTGTATAAAAAAACCAATTTATTTTAAAAATATTCATTTTCTTTTATTAAAATTCCTTTTTTACAAAAAGAAATATATCCTTATTCTTTGTAAAAACTCATGCATAATATTTTCACTAGACATACCCAGCGAAAAAAACTACTTGTCCAGAAAAATTTTCTTTTTTTGGCATTTATCCTTTGCTAATTATAAGGCTTGGCTTTGTTATTCGACATGAGCCGCTTAGAGCAATGACAATAGATTGATACTTTTAATATTTATGTTATTGAGCACAATAATTAGGACCAATAAAATCATTACCAAATATAATTTTATTTTATTTTATTATTTTTTTTTTTTGTAATGAGAAAATGGTAATTCACTTTTTGGTAGAGCAAACGAATTGTTTTTCCTACCAGACACCAAATGCTTTTGTTTTTCGTTTAATGTTATTGTGTGTATGTAGTTGCCTTGATAACATCAAAATTATGTTAACTTCCATTATGGTTTTTAACTTTGCCTTGTTTGATGACTGACCCAACAGCCAAAGCCAGTCAGGCAGGCAATCAGCTAACAAATGAAATAACCAGACAGCCGGACAGTCAACTATACAATGAGCCAACTACTGAAGCCAGACAGAGCCTGATTTTTTTTTTTTGTGCGCCAGACAAAGGTGTTGTTTTTCATGTTATTTGTTATGGTAGCCACCATTTAAATAAAACTGCCACCGTCACCGCCAAAAAAAAAGGGAAAACGAAAACTGAAACTTTATCATTCTCTGTATCGTTATTTACATTGTCCGCCACAACGTTATTCTTGCTGCCACATTTAATGTTAAATGCATTGCAAATGTTTGTGTCCATGTTCATGCTTCTGCTCATACCTTTAAAGCTTCCATATTCTTGTATATCGGAGATGAAAATCTAGATAATAAGGTACAAATTTTGGTACAATTTTAACTAGAAACTTTTCTATTAATTTCAAAAGCAAATTCGAATTCATTACACTAATATGTGCGACTTTGAAATAAAAATCTTTGGTACGTAATTGTAAAATCTTATATAAGTCCCAAGAAACTTTATAAATACGTGTGAAATGTATAGTAGTATTTTCTTATTTTACATTTAATACAAGCATAGATCTATAATTGGCCCTTTCCCGAATAATAGAACATATGGGCAATGATGAAGTGTATCATATAGTTGGGCTTGACTGACTATATCTTTTTTCTCCTTTTCTATAATACTAATTGGTCAGTTTTTACTGTGTTTATAACAATTCAATTGTTAGGTACTTTTAAATACAAAAAAGTACCTACATGTAGTATTTATATTATATACCACCAATTTGTAATTATTTATTTTACATCCTTGCAGCCAGACATCGTGTATGTGAATAGTAAATATTATTTAATTTAATGCAGATGGTGTTCGTGTAATATTGTTGCTTATGGTAATGGTAACATTTTCCCAATATTACAAGTATTGAATCACTTCCTTTTTTTCTATAATTTTTCGTCCTTATTGGCCAACAGTAGTTGTGTTTTAATTTGGACAAAAAGTTGATTTTTAATTAAAATAACAGTTACAAATATTTACCAAAAGGTAAATTGTTGACAATATATTTACAGTTGTTGTTACTCATATTATGCCAATACCCAACAAATACTAACAGAATGCATGAATGGTTGAAAGAGTTATTGCATGAATAGTAGCACCTATAAAATTTGAAAAAGGGATTTTAATTAAAAACTTCAATGTGAATTATGAAAATCAATTATAAAATTGTATGATGTAGTAAATGTAAATATGTGGCTCTTTGTATTTTTATTTTCATAGTAAAATATAAAACATTTAAGAAAATACAATAAACACAACATTATTTCAGGTTAATAGTTTGTTTATATTTATGAAAAAAAAAAAAAAAACAATTTAATTATAACTTACTCATTCTTAATTGTAAATAAATATTTTAATAAGTAGTTTTTTTTTGGACATTAAAAGAGAGCTAATTATTTTTGTAATTAAAGTAAATTAATGGTAGATAAATTATGTTTTCAGAGAGATTTAAAGTTTAATTAAATATTATTTAATACATAGAGCTCATATTTAATTAAATTGACATAATATTAGGGATGTCAATTTTAAAGCACAATTATGTTGGCTGAGTTGACGTTGTTTTATTTAATCATACTAAAATGGAAAGAAATTATGCAAATGAAATGTTTGGTAATTAATTTCTTTAATAATATTGCTTTAACATAAAGTTAGAGGAATGATAATTTTGTCTTTTAAATGTAAGTGTAAGTACAACTAACACATACACAACCAAATTTTAAGTCATTAGCATCCCTATATTACAGTATGCTTCATATCCTTCAAGGTTTCCGATTGGGAAGTAAAATATAAATTTCATACAAAATTGACATAAAATTTTACAAACGCTAATTTGTAGTCTTTAATCATAAATATGAATTTATTGCATATTATACAAGGAATTCACTTTTTATTCAGCGGAGATATACATTTATAAATTAAAAATATTAAATACTCACAAAATCCTAGCAAATGTTTTGGTATTTCTTGAAGATATATTAGTGAATTTATTAATTGAACATAAATAATCCCTATAGATAATAAAGTTTTTCAAAAAATAATTATAATATTCTTCTATAATAAAGCGACGCAGGCTAACATTTTCCCTAAATATAAAAAATTTAGATATTTTGTGCGAATGCTTAAATTTCTGATTTTTTGAAAGAAATTAAAAAAAAAAAAAATAAAAATTTTCAGCCTTTTTTTTATTAAGAATCAAAAAAGACTAGGAAAAAAACTAGAAGCTAAAACGAAAATTTTGAAGCTAAAAGCAAAATAAAAAGGCTATATTTAAACTTAAAAAGGCTAAACTGGCAACACTGACCACAATTATTCAATGATTATGGAGCAGTTTTTCATTGCTTTCAATAAAACCGTGTTCACTGAATTATAATATGTATATAAATATTTTTGTATGTAATCATATGTGGGCAATTATCAAAAATTTTTGATTTTAGCCCTTAAAAGAATTATTATTATTTTTTTTTATGGCACATTAAAATCCTTTTGTATACAGATAAAGTGACTTGAGTGCATGTAGAATAAGTTTGCGTTAATCATTTCAAGGGAGGCGCGAAAGTTATAAAACCAACTAGAAGTTTATGTACAATTTTGGCCAAAATTACACGTAATATCAAATAACTCAGTAGTTATTCAAATTAAATTTATGATATTTCCAACGTTTGATGGTATTAGTGCAATATATTTCTTAGTAAAATTTTAAAAATCGCGATTTTTAAAAATGTTTGCAAAATTTGTGATGGAAGTTATTTCTTCATATATTGAACGAAAATATATTTTGTTAGAGTTTGTTACATAGAAATGCTTTTTAATTTTGTGATACTTTTTTAACACAAGAAAATATTTTTTGATTCATAAAATGTTTATCTCTCAAAATTTTTTTATGATCCTCCGAAGCATAACAAACACCTACGAAATAATGTCAATTATAGTTAATTTCATGCTGTCCACACGATGTGCCTTAGCGAAATGTGTTTCGACAAAAGTGTCCCGTTTTCAATTGTCAATGACATTTGACTTAAATTTATGATCTCAATCAATTATATTTATCGGCACTCTTATATCTATATATCTAATATTTATTTAAATTGCAATTTTCTATATAAAAATACAAAAACAAAAGATGCAAAAGTCCATAAAATTTTTGTATTAAATTTATTTTTAATGTTATAAAAAAGTTCACGCAGTAATCCGAACACTTCTATATGAAAATGTCAATGTGCCTCATAAAAAACTGACTTTTTGCATTCGTATTCTGCGTACAGACGGTGCATAAAATTGAAAAATTGTAAAAACCAAAAAATTTTGTCATTAAACTTTACTACCCTGTATTTAGTTGTTGAAACAAAGTTATGTACAAAGTAGTTTACTTATGATTGAGTAATATCAAAAAGTATAAATGATCTGTAACAAATTCGTTCAATATATCATTATCACAAAAGTAATTAAGGATTTAAGTCAGTTTCAGCTAGGGAAACATTTTTAATAATTGACCATATATGAAAAATCCAAACATTTAGTTAATTCTACTCTAATAAGTTAATTTGGTTAATTTTACAACCATTCAGCCAATATTTTTATTTGATTTTATTTGCAGAACAAATAAATGTTTGTTTTTGAAAATGTTTATGTTTTCCTCAAATATAAAATATTTGTTTTTGACTATAATTTAATTTCACAAAACAATTGTGTTTTTATCGATAATGATATTTATTTTCTGCATAGCTATTGAATACACATTTTTGTATATAAGTTCAGTAGTTTGTTAGTAGGCAAATACAATAGTTGTGTCCAAAGAGATAACATTTCCTCTCCCAATGTGAATACGCTTATTTTGACTATTCCTGTTTATTTGTGGAGAGCGTACATTAATACACAAATATCAGTTGAGATTGTTGTCTGAATTTCTTGACAAATAAAAACTTGTAAAATTTTTACAGCCGTATTCACCAAAAAAATACATGTATGGTTTGATAAAATGTTTACTAACTTTTGGTATGTAAATTTCCATAAGAAAAAAATCATGTAAACATTTATCAAGCATACATTATTTTTTGTGAATACGAGCTTGTTAACCTTTTTAAAAGCTAGTGATTAAATGGATTAGAATAACCCAGCAAAACAATGTTGCTACTTGAAGCAATAGCATGCATTACATAGCCGTATATAGTTTTTTTGTTAAATAAAGTTTCGCTAAAACGAAAATTTTTGAAAAGCAAAAACCAAAAGGCTAGGATATTAGCCTATTAAAAAGATGGTTAAAACTATGGCAACACTAATGACAACTTTCATGAATTCGAGAGATAGTACTGTATAATATCGAGTAATATTTATAGGAAATTCCCCCCGCCAGCAAAGTTTTACTAGCGCTTACCATATCAGAGCGACACTTATCCATTTATTACATAATTACATTTGTACAATCCAACTCTTCCCAATTTCATTGACGATAAATTTATTTGCAGACAATTTTTTGCCAAGATAACCCTGCGTAAAAAAAATCGAACACGGAAAACCGGAACAAAAGATTTTTGTCAAAAATGAATTAATCTTCCTGAACAACCAATACAAACTAAAAATACGTTATAAAATAATAAAGAAAAGCATCCAAAGAAATTATGTCTCGAAATTTTTTTTTTTTTTTTTGGTTGTAACTATAGAAAATTACGAGACTACTTATTTACAAACAATATAAATTTTGATAAATGTTGGTATTGATATGAAGAGTAAAAAAAATCACATAATGTATGAGTGTGTGTAAATATATTTAAGATCTAAGAAGTAAAATAACAAAAAAACTTCAAAAGGCAGTAGTTTTTATTTGTGTGGGCAAGGCGCCAATAAGTTGTTAAACTGAATCTTATTTTAGGTCGTAATTTTAAGGAAGCATGAAAATATTGTAGGCTGTAAAGTTTGCCAAATATGCTTATACGTTGGAGTGAATGTCTGTGTGTGTGTATGCAGAAGAGTGGTAGACAATTTGTTTGAATTATAACTAAATGAATGAATAGTTAAGGTTTTATACTCATGATAAATATGAAAAATAACTAAAAAAGGAGTATGTAAAAATGTGTGTATAGAATTTTACGCATAAAATTTTGTAGAAATATGTGTGCGTTTTATATAGAACAGACCTTAAACTAAGCAAACATTGAAGAAAAGATGTGATAGTCTTTAAGTACAAGCTAAGAGCTTGTACTTAAAGAAAAAAAAAATCATTTAAAGAAATTTTCTGCCAACCCAATTGGAAATTGTACACGGAGAAAAGTAAAAATCGACTTCGATTACGAAATTTCTTATATTAATTAATTTTTAATTCATTTTGCTTCGATCATAAAAATTATAATATTGTTAACTACAATTATTACTGTTTTTTCTTTAATAGACATAATGATTTGAAAAGTGTTGAAAATTGACTTAAATTTATTATTTTTTCCTATATTTTTATAGACAAATCTTACATTTTTCTTTACATATTTTTAAGAATTGAGAATTTTTTTTTAAATATATTTTTAAAATAATCCGAAACTTTAAGTTGTGCTTAAATAATTTTCTATAGGTTACTTTTCACAAGATTCTTAGAGCAACTACCAACTTAATATATATTTTTACTTAAACTGTGTGTACTTTGTTTGATTCATTTCGTGTATTTTAACTACAAAAAAACTCCCCATTATTTTAAAGAGATGGAAAAATTATATGCGGTTTGTTGATGTTGTAAATCACCCTCATTGCCTGATTTTGTTGAAACCAACAAAGCCTTCTTCTTTCCTTGGCGCTTTCTTCAACTGGCAAAAAAAAAGAAATGTTCAAAGAAAAACAGCAAA